>NIVC01001178.1:285000-337500 GCA_002269645.1 Macrostomum lignano
ATGTACCAGTCTACAGACATGAGACGCAAACTGTTCTGGCTAGCGCTCACAGTTATTGGCTCCATAGCTTGTGGAGTTCACATCTACTTCATTGTAGAAAACTACAACGAGACTCCAGTCAATTCCGTCATTCTCAACGGTGGGGTTCGAGTGACCTTTCCAGACGTGACCCTCTGCAACATGTACCCGATCTCTGAGTCGGTGCAGAACCACGGAGTCGGTGAGATCCGGGGTCACATTAGAAAATACTGGAGATTCTTTCGCGGCTTCATCAAAGCTTCGACGGGATATGAGAATAGCACCAGGAATCGATTTCAAATGGCCAGGAAGTTCTTTCAAATTTTCTGGGCATCCGAGGACACAAGAGACCTGGCTCACGATGATGACCTATTTCTAGTCTACTGCAGGTACAAAAACCGTAAGTGCACTAGCAGGCATTTCAAAATGGTGCAGAACATTGTCTACTGGAACTGTTACACATTCACGCCAAAGTTTGATGGAGAGGAAGATGAGGACAGGCGCGTGTACAGTGGAAATGAAGACGACGGTCTCAACATGATTCTGTACACCAATTCGCACCTCAGAAATATCCATGCGAACAACAGCCTCACGACTGTAGACGGAATTATAAATCTGACACGAAGCGAAGCAAAACAGGGGTTGCGTCGAGATCAGTCTAATTTTCTCGAACGCTACCTGGTGAATTACAGTCTTTCTTTGAACCAGCTGCTAGCCGGAGACAGGTTGGAGCCCGATGGAATTCGGGTCATTCTCCACGAGAAAGGAACTTACCCCCACATGGACATGAACAGCGTGATCGTTGGTAACGGAGACTACTCCAAAGTCGTCTTCTCAATGGAGCGCAAGATTTCCAAGAACCGGCCGGATTTCCCGTGCCGAGAAACCTCCAAGGACGCCGCCGATGAGGAGGTGGAGTACGTTTCCTACTACCCTGGCGTCGATGTGAGGTACACCACCAAGAGACCGCCACCGAACTTCAAGAAGTTCAAGCGCGATCGACTCGACTACGTAGTGACTCGAGTCCAGGACCTGTTCTGGTCGAGCTGCAGCTGCTACACCCACGTGGTCCCGTTCTCGCACTTCAACTCGAAGCTGTGCTACTTTTGCAGAAACGGCACGGACCCAGTGGAGATCCGACGCACTCTCGAGCGAGTCCACTGCCACGACAGAGTCTACCAGAACCAGCTGAAGAAGAACATCCTCACCTACTTCAGCGACTCGCAGCGCTTCCAGCCGTGCACTGGCGACGAATACGACGTGAAGATGGGCAGCTCAGCGTGGCCCAGCCAGCGCGACATCATGTTCCTCGTCGACCAGTACGTGATTCCCGCCTTCCTGCACGAGAGCGTCGGCAACCGGTCCTACAACAGCATCCTGAAGAACACGAGAGTCTACCCGATCCGCGACATCATCGGGACGACGCCCGAACAGGCGATCGGCTCAAAGACTATCAAGTCGTTCAACTGGACCGTGGACGAGTTCCTCATTCGCAAGAGCTTCCTCAAGGTGGCCATCCACGCCGACAGCCCGACGGGAACGCTCAACGAAGAGGTCGAGAGCTACTCGTTCGCCGAGGCGCTGTCGGAGATCGGCGGCATCTTCGGCCTCTACGCCGGCGTCTCGCTGCTCACCTTCTTCGAGTTCGTCGAGCTCGCCTACCTGATGGCCACGAAGCCGAAGGAGGTGACGCGGCATGAGAAGGACGGCAAGTCGAAGTTCGCCATGCTGCAGCAAACCATGGAGGACGGAGAGCTGCCAGCCAGCGAGGTGCTCAAGTACAAGCAGCTGTTCGACCGCGGCAACTGCTGCGCCCTGCCAACGGCCAGCGCCTCCCAACAGAGCAGGAGCTTCATCATGCAAGCTGAGAGGGAGGACTCTCTTTTCCTTGCTTGAGTTATCGCTGAATTATTTATAAGTGCTTATTTAGTGAATTATTTAAACTACTTGTCAGTAGCAACTGATGTAAAGTGCAAAAAACAAAATAAGTTTCATTGAGCATAACCAGACCACCGTCTTCAGACTTCAACAGCAATTTAGGTACAGCTGATAAATAAATTACCCACATAGCACTACTGTCTAGTAGTGCAGATTGATTCGACGTAAGGTCCAGTAGAAAAAGCAATAAATAAAGTCTCTAGTTTGTCGAACTGCAGCATCCAAGAAGTTTCAGAGCGTTGGAAGTTGTTCATTATTCAATAAAATGCTATGTAAAACTTGATGTATTATAAATGTATAATTTTTTGCAGAAATTAGGGACAACTAAAACAGTTGTAGTTGTGTTGTGTATTAGTTATCCCATGCAGAAGTATTGCTGAATGAGTTTTTAACTGTTGACTTTCATTGAATTTACGCCTAAGTTATTGCACTTTCATGTCACTCATAAATCACACAATACTTATTGAATTCTACACTAATTTCCTGCAATAAATGCAAATATATGTCCGTGCATCGGTTGTCTGTACCAGCCAATATGCTGCTGTCTACTCGTAACTCCGTTATCAATGAAGTTTCGTGGATTTTGTGGATGCTGAATAGACAGAAAAAAACGATAAATTTTTGGAACTGATTAGAAATCCAAATAATAGAGGTTTTGTTTCAACAAAATTATTCTACTAATTTTAATTAGAAGTTAACAGCGAAAAAAATTTCTATACATATCGGAAGCTAAGTTTCAGCCTCTGCCGTAAGCATTGAAAACGAAGTGATTTAGAGTTCGTTAAAATCCTTCTCTGCCTTCCCCTTCTACCTCTGCTCCCCCTCTTCTTCTCCTTTTCTCCCCCTCCGCATCTACTCCGCCTCTGCCTCTGCTCCCCCTCTGTCTCTGCTCCCCACTCTGCCTCTGCTCCCCACTCTGCCTCTGCCCCCCCCTCTGCCTCTGCTCCCCCTCTGCCTCTAGTGATCCCCCTGCCTCTCCCACTGCGTTTGCTTAACCCACCACCCCACCCTGACTGCCCCGGCCCCTTGGCAGTCCAATACTAATTGGCTGCCGCACTACATTGTGGTTAGCCGTTTTACGTGCAGTCCCCTGCAGTGTCACCTCCTAGCATATCAGGTACCTCTCTACCCTAAGCTTGCCCTGATTGGCCGGCTGCTTATGGCGGTTGCGGGTCGGTGCACTGCGGATTAAAGGGTCTTGACCAAATATATACTTATTCGCGCAGTGAGCCAGGGGAGACAATCTGGAATCTATTATCGCTCAGTGTCACAACTACATTACATGTAGATTTAAGACTATTGTTTCAAGCGTATCTTTAGCATGGACAACTAAAGCAACGTATATACAGGACGCGAAACTCACGTTTCATGGAAAAAAGTTTTGAAGGCCACTTTTCGTCGAAAAATACACTACGGGGATAAGAAATTTTCACTTTTTCATTATTAAAATTGTATTTGCTTTTGGTAGTAGGCAGACCCAATGTTCATCTTTTGATATGTTGTGCCTTTTTTACAGCTCTATTGACGTTTGTAAAGCTTTTTGTTCAGAAAACTATGATTCTGTGTTAATTTTTATTCTACGTACAACTGCACATGTCCTGTGTCTAAAAACGATTAAAGTGGCACAGCTCGGCTTATTGGTTTTATGAATCTATTTTGTCATTCTTATAGCTGACTGTGTAGCAGTATGTGTAGCATTTTTTAGCATTTTTAGGTGCAGGTAATGTACGTAGAATGCAAAAATAACATATAGAATCCTAATTTTCTAAACAAAAGCTATATAATTATCAATAGGGCTATAGGAAAGGCACAACATATCAAAAGATAAACATTGGGTCTGCCTCTTATCGAAAGCAATAACAATTGTAATATGTAAAAAGTGAAAACTTCCTATTTCCGTAGTGTTGTTTCTTTCTACGTCCCACGGCTCATCCGGTTCCTCCGGGCCACCAAACGAGCCTCCGTCTTCCCCACCGAGGACAACGCTGCAGACAGGACCGGCAGACCTCCCAGACCGGCCCCTCGCCCTAGCCTATGCGGGTCTCTCAGGGATTAGCGGAATGGGCGACGCTCGCCTCCCCGCTGAGTCTTCGGACCGCCCTGCAGCTAAGTCAAGTAAGTCAAAAGGCCTTTAAAACAGTTTCCATAGATTTCGAGTGTTGCGTTCTTCTACTTTAGTAGTTCTTGATCTTTATCTGATAGGCGATTACAAATTGCAACTTTCTGCATCAATAACGTACTATAAGGCTTACAAGCTATTTCTTGAATTTCAGTTTTAGGAAAGCAAAATACCAAGGTACATATAAACGCATTTTGGCTTAGTAACATCCTTCTATAGATCACTATTCCTCAACATATTCGTCCAGAGGTAAGGAAATTTCTGTCTAACAGCAAGGCAGTGTATTAAGGCGGCTCTTGAAGTAATTTTTGCTCTCTTGAAATGCCGCCCTTCATACTGCAGCAGTTCCACCATATGCTGTACATGCATATAGCTGTAAGGTATTATTCCAGCTAAGGGGTGCACAGGGATTCACATTGCCTACATGCCCTCTGCCCCAGCCTCGCTGGAAGCACACATTATTTAGGCCAATCCGATCAATCATTCTGACCGTGCCGAAGATCTTCTTTTTAGCTGCAGTCCACCTGTGAGCCACTCGCATGCAGTGCTCTGGCTGCGTGGGCCTTTCACTGCTTTTCTTTTTTTTGAAGCCGGTTTGCTCCTCTCCTAGCAAAGTATAACAAACTATCAATTAAATGATTGCAAAAACAATAACTTATATATGTAAGGAAACATACTAAAATTTATTAATTGACAATTAAATAAGCAATACTGTTAAGGTTTTATCTGTCCAAATAGCGGTAAAAATGGTATCAACGTAAGTCAAAGGATCAAAAGAGTTCGCATTAATCCCATTTACAGGGTACCAAAAAGTTAAAAACCGACGCCAAAACGAAAACGCGAAAATGAAAATGGCAGATAGAATATTCAGCAAATATCTGAGAAGCAGAAGAGTAATGTACAATATATCAAGGGAAATTACAAAAACATACCAAGCTGCATATTTTTGCTGAAACGTCATTCGGTAAGATATTTATATTTAGTTCACGGATACACTTGCAAAATTATTCAGAGCAAGGCAATAGTCAATTTGCAATCCGTTAGGCCCATCCTACTAGTACTGACCTCTAACAACGCGCACCTGACTTTCTCTTCGCAAGGCATGTACAAGCCGCGCACATGTGCACCAATGAAGCTATTCTGCTTCAAAGTCAACACCAATAATACAATGAACGGGGAACTCAACCTTCTGAATGCGTGAAAAATTGCGGCCAAAATTATTCGGGTCAAGAAACAATCACCGGACGTCGAACTGAACCCTCCCTCTCAGCTTGCATGATGAAGCTCCTGCTCTGCTGGGAGGCGCTGGCCGTTGGCAGGGCGCAGCAGTTGCCGCGGTCGAACAGCTGCTTGTACTTGAGCACCTCGCTGGCTGGCAGCTCTCCGTCCTCCATGGTTTGCTGCAGCATGGCGAACTTCGACTTGCCGTCCTTCTCATGCCGCGTCACCTCCTTCGGCTTCGTGGCCATCAGGTAGGCGAGCTCGACGAACTCGAAGAAGGTGAGCAGCGAGACGCCGGCGTAGAGGCCGAAGATGCCGCCGATCTCCGACAGCGCCTCGGCGAACGAGTAGCTCTCGACCTCTTCGTTGAGCGTTCCCGTCGGGCTGTCGGCGTGGATGGCCACCTTGAGGAAGCTCTTGCGAATGAGGAACTCGTCCACGGTCCAGTTGAACGACTTGATAGTCTTTGAGCCGATCGCCTGTTCGGGCGTCGTCCCGATGATGTCGCGGATCGGGTAGACTCTCGTGTTCTTCAGGATGCTGTTGTAGGACCGGTTGCCGACGCTCTCGTGCAGGAAGGCGGGAATCACGTACTGGTCGACGAGGAACATGATGTCGCGCTGGCTGGGCCACGCTGAGCTGCCCATCTTCACGTCGTATTCGTCGCCAGTGCACGGCTGGAAGCGCTGCGAGTCGCTGAAGTAGGTGAGGATGTTCTTCTTCAGCTGGTTCTGGTAGACTCTGTCGTGGCAGTGGACTCGCTCGAGAGTGCGTCGGATCTCCACTGGGTCCCTGCCGTTTCTGCAAAAGTAGCACAGCTTCGAGTTGAAGTGCGAGAACGGGACCACGTGGGTGTAGCAGCTGCAGCTCGACCAGAACAGGTCCTGGACTCGAGTCACTACGTAGTCGAGTCGATCGCGCTTGAACTTCTTGAAGTTCGGTGGCGGTCTCTTGGTGGTGTACCTCACATCGACGCCAGGGTAGTAGGAAACGTACTCCACCTCCTCATCGGCGGCGTCCTCGGAGGTTTCTCGGCACGGGAAATCCGGCCGGTTCTTGGAAATCTTGCGCTCCATTGAGAAGACGACTTTGGAGTAGTCTCCGTTGCCAACGATCACGCTGTTCATGTCCATGTGGGGGTAAGTTCCTTTCTCGTGAAGAATGACCCGAATTCCATCGGGCTCCATTTTATCGCCTGCCAGCAGCTGGTTCAGAGACAGATTGTAGTTCACCAGGTAGCGCTCTAAATAGTTTGACTTATCACCGTTTGAACTGTCTTTACCGTTATTTTCCTCATCGTAGAAGCCCTTTGTCGTTGTCAATGCGTTACTAGCGTGAATATTTCTGAGGTGTGAATTGGTGTACATGATGAGGTTCAAGCCCTCGTCTTCGTTGCCGCTGTACACGCGCCTGTCCTCCTCCTCCTCTCCGTCGAACTTTGGCGTGAATGTGTAGCAGTTCCAGTAGTCGATGTTTTGAACCATTTTGAACTGCTTGTTAGAGCAGGGACGACTTTTATACCTGCAGTAAACTAGAAATAGGTCGTCGTCGTGAGCCAGGTCTCTTGTGTCCTCGGATGCCCAGAAAATTTGAAAGAACTTCCTGGCCATTTTAAATCTATCCTTGGTGCTGTTGTCCATTCCGGCTGAGGCTTTGATGAAGCCGCGAAAGAATCTCCAGTATTTTCTAATGTGACCCCTGATCTCACCGGCTCCGTGGTTCTGCACCGACTCCGAGATCGGGTACATGTTGCAGAGGGTCACGTCTGGAAAATTCACGTGGACTCCACCGTTTAGAATGACGGAATTAACTGGAGTTTCGTTGTAGTTGGCCACAATGAAGTAGATGTGAATGCCGCAGGCAAAGCATCCAACGATAGTGATGAGGAGCCAAAATAACTTTCGTCTGACATCTGTGGACTGGTACATGTGGCCCAGGCCGTGTACCGTGGTTCGATGCCCGTAGTCGTTGAACTCGCTGATCAACAACTTGACGGTTTCAGAGGATTTTTTCTTCTTTCGCTGGTCCATACGCGCCTGCTGAGGTCGATAGGCAGCAGGTTGTGCAGCTGGTTGTTGCTGCTGTATGATGCCTTCTTGTGGTTGCTGAGCCGTCGATTGGGGCGAAATCTGCGACGCCTGCTGCGAGGCTTGCTGCGATCTGTGATCGCTTGCTTCTTCAGCATTGCTGCTGTTTCCATCAGGCATGATCGGCTGCAGTATCATGTCCGCAGTCTTTTCTTACAATCCGATTGACAGACTGCAAAACTGAGAAACGGTTTTGGTTTATTTATCTCGCGCAACGCGATGGATGCAGTCGAGGATGATGCAAGAACTGTGCGAACAGTTATTTCGCCAGGGTTCCCGGTTGAAAACAACGTCGATAGAGTCGGAGGGAAAGAGGGGCTGAAGGCCAGTATGTTGGTACGATGCCTCGTGTTCATTGGTAGCCGGCAGAATCGTTCGGGTCTGGGGATGTTCAGGATTGAAAGGTTTTAGAAGTTTTTTACCTTCGGCGCGTACATCGGCGTGACGCATCTGTGCACGCAGCTTACTACTAGTTACGGTTCCGAACGCTGCATACATGTAGTAGCTTTTATCGGAAGATCGGTGTACGAAAAATACATTCGCTAGTGCGCTAGTGCGGTCGATGCTGCGGAAAAGTCAATGCCGCATCTACCTTGAAGTAGTCAAGTTTACAGGTTTGTCCTAGTCAATTCACAGGTACGTATTATCAAAGCTATTAAATAAGCCAGCCGATCTCTATACTGATACGTGTTTTAAGCTGTATAAACACTGATTACGCAAAACTTGACGTTATTTGATGGCGGTTGAACGAGTACTAAAAGATTTATATAAAAAACGACCTTTCACTGTACATTTTTCTCACACACTTTTCATGGGCTGCAATCGGAGAAAGGGATGTACAAGGTAATAACCACGATTCTGAATTTTTTAGGAACCCAAACTTGGATCCTTATAAACACCAGACACCAGAAGCGCAATAGCCAGGATTTGTATGAGGCGCCATCGAGAACGCCCGCACCAGAGGCTTCATTGTGAGTGCCAGCACTAAAAGGTGCCGCAGCTGGTGTGAAGGGGTACTTTACTCAAAGTCCACTATTTTAGTAGGACCATAGGACCATGGAGACAGGCGTACTTATGGCTTGCTTAAAAAGCTCGCAAGCTGACCTAGTTATTCTAGTATCTGTGGCTAATACCCAGACGGTTGCCAAACTTTTCTTCTGCAGAGAAGGAGTTACGCTCGAATAAGTGGGACTTTGCAACTTTGCAATCAATCTTAAGAGCCACCATAGAAAGCTGTCTTTTGTGTAAAGTTAAGAGATCGCAAACTAAGTTGCGTTGAGCAAGCCATAAATGCAATTTCTCCATCCGACGCTTATGGTCCGACGTAAAGACCTCCTGGCTACAGAACACCCCCACCAGAGACAATTACACTGTAAATACAGTATATGGATGCAACATTAATATGCGTGTCGCTACTTAACATATACACGTACATGTAGCTACAATCGCGCCGTCCTTGACATGCCTACATCAACCTCGTCATGCATACTAAAAAGAAAACTTTTACTTCTTGCTAGAATAACACAGTTAGACGTGTACATGCGCACGCATCTGCAGTAGAAATGGGAATCTGCAGCATCATTGTGAGAAAAAACAGGAAAAGGCCTCCCCTGTCCGGGCTCGATGGAACGAAAATGTCAGTCTAATTACCGAATGAACTGGGGCGCTTCCAACAGGCTATCTGTAAGCCCACGCGTACATGTATATAAGCCCCGGGGATTCTAAAACATACATGCACATATAGAAGCTACACGTCAAGAGGAAAATGGAGAGGGCTCTTCCAACTGTTAGTGCGGCTATATTGCCCATGATATTCTAGGTGCCGCGTGGCTTGCAGACCAGCTTCACCAACAACATCGGTGCTTGGATCTGTTCGGGGAGGAAAACTGAGATAAAAAAGGAAAAATCTCTTTCCGATAAATTCGCTTCCTACTGCCCGACAACCAGTCATTCAGCATGAGCCTAGATCTAGAGGATCAGGGACCAGTGAGGATTGCCATGCCATGCCTAAAGCTATTTTCTGGTGTGGAAAATTAACTTTGCACTTTAATATTGTGCAACCGCCGGCAATATTAATTGTCACGGTATAAATATATTATAGGACCCGTATTTCAGCAAGTCAAGGATGTTTATATAAAAAAGGAGACAGCAGACACAAGCAGGCCATTGTAAACTTTGCTTGTAGCAAACTGTTTTCCTCCAGAAAGCAGACGACGTTCTGCAGCAGACAGACTTTTCCTAGCTAATGTGTGCTCCGTGTGTATTTTTACTGCATAGAATATACCCCGACCGAAAATATTTGTCCTTTCAAAAACAGTAAGTGTGCCAGTTGTGCCACAAATATGCCCTTTGACAGAGTTATAAATGTCTTTGTATGTCATATTTGGCACACTTGATACAATTGTACCAATTGTGCCGTAGCTATGCCATTTGGCACAGTTTGTAAATGTCGATGTATGTCCTATTTGGCACACTTGACACAAATAGTATTTTTACTGATAATTGGCCAATGAAACCAATTGGCACACTTGGCACACTTGCTACAATTGTGCCAGTTTTGCCACAGCTATACCATTTAGCACAGTTATAAATGTCTTTGTATGTCCTATTTGGCACACCTGGCACAAATAACCTTTTTATAGCTAATTCCTCTTGGAAACCATTTGGCACACTTGGCGCACTTACTACAAGTGTACCAGTTGTGCCACAGCCATACTATTTGACACAGTTATATAACTGTCTTGGACTGTCCTTCTTGGCACACTTGGCACGAATATCCTTTTTATAGCTAATTGGTTATTAAAACAGACTGGCACACTTGGCACACTTGCTACAATTGTACCAGTTGTGCCACAGCTATGACATTTGGCACAGTTATATGTCTTTGTCCTTCTTGGCACACTTGGCTCAAATAACCTTTTTTATTGCTAATTACCTAACAAAACTGTTTGACGCACACCCGGTGCAACTTGCACTGAGGCTGCGACGTCAGTAGCTTCGATTTTGGCAGATGACCGGCAGGTTTTCACTCCCAACTTGCGGCATGATCTGCTCAGACGCTCGAAAATGGCGCAACCGCGTTTGATTGACGCCATTACAAAAGAACTAAAGCAGCAGATCACGCAACATCTCGCCGTCCATCTAGATCAGCTCGTGGACCCAGCCGTCACAGTTGACAACATGCTGGTCGACGACAGTGGAAAGAAATTATACTACGGTAAGAAATTAATAGTCCTTCATTTATGATCGCGCAAATATCCTATTGTTACTCTCAAACGCTCTTCAATCCTTAAAAAACACCTCTGCAGCCAATCGGTTTCGCCTTTACGTCCAACGTCGCTCGGACCAGGGTCATGGCCAGTAAGGATATATCAAGAACCAACGACTCCGGCCAACCTCAATGCACTTCTCCGCGAGATGGTGCGGGGGTGCTTCAGCGACGACGAGATTTTGGTAACGTCGTTGAGCGGTCGCGCTACTGAGCCTGGTCGGCCACGCCTGCTACCTGGCTGGAATCGACATCCCAACCAATGAAAGCGATTGAAAAGGCCTACGTCCGATGCTCCATCACCGTCAGTCGGCGTGAAAAGCAATCCGGACGTTTGCCTGTAAAGAAACTTCGTCAAGGTGCGGCTGCCAATGTCACTGACACTGTGCAGTCGGAGGCGGCTAATGCACTCGCGAGGACTGAGCGCGGGATATCTGCTGTTGCATCTAGCAAAACTAAACTTGTTTGGCAGATGCGGGACCCGTCTAGCTTGGTCTGTCTCCCTCATGTTTCTGGTTTTGTTTTCCCCTGGAAATATGCTCTTTTCCACATAAAGTAACCAACTACATTACTATAGTTAGTTCCAGACTCGTAAATTACAATAGCACCAGGAATCAGACTTGTTGTCTAACTAGAAAAGTATAGGGGAACAGAGGTATTGGAGTTGGTTTCACTAATTGCTTGTTTTTTATCTAGTTGTTTGTTTGTGCTTTTTAAATTAATACATTAGATGTATACATGTTGTTACATTAAAATCCTGTGCCACGTGTAGTCGACTCAGTAGTTAATTTGTTACATTGCATGTTTTAGTTTCAAATGTATTAGAAGTGTAAACTCTTTGGCTGGCACCACAATTTTCATGCACCGCGCTTTTTAATTACGTTGTTTTTTGTTTCCTGTCCAATGTCCGCTGTCTGTTATGTTTCTTTCCGTTAACTTCTAGTATGCATTTTTTAATTCCGCAGCCTCCCCTTTTTCCTGTTTTATACATGTTTTTTGTCCTATTTGCTACTTCCCATTAAATATATACGTATTTATGCAACATCCCTTTTTCCAACTGTTTTAAATCTGTTTATGTTCGCGCTCAACATTATTTTAAAGTTTAATTTACATTGACAACTCTTTTCAATTTGTCTTCCCTCATTTAAACATGAGAAGGACCTCTCGCAAATCTTAGCTACTTCATACACTTCATAACTCGTAGTTGACTAACGGGTCAACTATAACAGCATCAGATAGCATATTATGTGCTTAGTTCAACTGCTTTAAACTGCAATTCACTCGTCTGGAGAATTTACGCCAAATGGCACAGTACGCGCTAGTTTAACTGCTTCTAGCTGCACATTTACTCGTATGGTGCCAAATGGTCCATTTATGGCACAGTTGTGCACAATTATAAGCACTCAAAAATAGCTGAGACAACTGGCACAGTTGTGGCACAGTTGTGGCACAGCAGTGCACAATTAAAAATTTGATTCTTAATTGTGTCACATGTGCCAATTGGCACAGCTTGGCACAGTTATATTTGTGCCAAGCTGTGCCACCAATTGTCGATTCTCACAAATTTCGTGTCGTTTCGACAGTTATTTTGGGATTCCCCCCAATTCATTTTTTATGTGCTATTTGACGCATTTAAAGAACAATTATTTCCGGTCGGGACATGCACAGTTCACTGTGTGCACCACACTGCAGCACAACGGCCAGGTAATAAAAATTGCATCTGATGCATAAGGTTAGCGATGCATCAGACATCAAATATTTCTGCATCTAACAGGAAAAAAATTCCCAAGAAAAATATAATCAACCAATTCATATCAGTTTATAAGTACACATTGACGAGTTTTAGTCCAAGAACACTAAAAGAAGTTTTGCCGCACTTAAAGCATCAAATGTTAGCGGCAAATTTAAGAGTTCTTGAATTCCTTCGCAGCGATCTTTAGGAAGACAGGCAGCCACTTGGTTGGCTGAATCACTGATCAGCTCGTTGAGAAGATCGCTAGCGACAACCAGATCGTGAGCGACTAGCCAATTTTGGACAACTTTGGTATCTTTAGCTTTACCAATCCATTGATTTAAGCGACGTCGAAAAATGAACGATAGAAGGTCAAACCACTTTGGAATGTTCAGACCGCTGTGCGCCAGCAGTAGTGACTGTAATAAAAGTTAATTGGATCAGTGGTAATAATGATCATATTCGCAGAAGAGCTGTAGGCACCCTTGGCCTAACGCCTTCGGCGACATCATCCTACAACCAGCGTCAACGTTATTTCTGAACATTCCGTTCACTTCTTGAGCACACACAAGCGCGCCAATACTGTACACATTAACCAGTCAGGCTCATTGGGAAATAGCTGAGATGTCAAGACTTATGAAGAGATTGCTGAACTGCTGTGGCTCATGGTGGGGAGTTGCTGAGATGCCAAGAGTCAATTGGGAGTTGTTGGTAGGTTACACATTAATTTCCTTAGAATGCTAACGATAGCGACTGTAAAAGATCAAAAGCCGCATGTATAGTTTATCCCAAAAACTTGCTAGTTTTCCACTAGAAAGCAACACACCTGAGCGGCCTCATCAAAGCCTGGCGTATCTCGAACGTCGCTCAGGGATTGTAAAACGTCAGTTAAATCAATCAACAATCGGTCATGACAATGTCGAGCATTGCATGCGTTGAACCAATTGTGATTGATGCTGATGCAGGCTTCCAAATTAGCCACTTGATGATGCCAGCCGGATGGGACAAACAAAACGTCTCCTGGCTCTTGTAGCAACCGGATCCCGGATAGACTTGAGAGCGTTTCACTGCTGCACTCTCCCAGATCCCAGGGCAAACGGTTTCTACAGAGCAGCTTTTTCTCTTGACCTGGCGGTAGCAGAATCCACAGCTTCCTGCCTGCAATGTTGGCCGACCAACTGTAGGAACCGAACACGTCGCAGTGAAATGGCGTCCTGAAGTATTTAAGCCAGAATTGTTTCTTTAAGTGAATCGATAACTCATTTCCCATAACAGTTAATATGGTACTTCTTAAGGATTTGAGAGCAATTCACTAAAATTAAAAAATCTTCTTCACAAGATTTGAATCGAATGTGGTTTGATAGAAAATTTCAGAATCTTAGTTCTTTTAGTGATTCTCAAGAGTGCTCAGTTTTGATTCTCAAGTCCTCAAGAGAGTGCTCAAGAGTGATTCTGAAGAGTGCTCAATATAGTGATTCTCAAGAGTGCTTGATAGAGATTTTAAAAAGTGCTCAATAGCGATTCTCTAGAATGCTCAATAGTGATTTCAAGAGTGCTCAATAGTGATTTCAAGAGTGCTCAATAGATATTCTCAAGAGTGCTCAATATAGTGATTCTCAAGAGTGCTCAATAGATATTCTCAAGAGTGCTTAATAGAGATTCTCAAGAGTGCTCAATAGAGATTTTCAAGAGTGCTCAATAAAGATTCTCAAGGCTGCTCAATAGAGATTCTCAAGAGTGCTTAATAGATATTCTCAAGAGTGCTTAATAAAGATTCTCAAGAGTTCTCAATAGAGATTCTCAAGAGGGCTCAATAGAGTGATTCTCTCAAGAGTGCTCAATAGAGATTCTCAAGAGTGCTCAATAGATATTCTCAAGAGTACTCAATAGAGATTCTCAAGAGTGCTCAATAGAGATTCTCAAGAGTGCTCAATAGAGATTCTCAAGAGTTCTCAATAGCGATTCTCAAGAGTGCTCAATAAAGATTCTCAAGGCTGCTCAATAGATATTCTCAAGAGTGCTCAATAGAGATTTTCAAGAGTGCTCAATATAGATTCTCAAGAGTACTCAATAGCGATTCGCAAGAGTGCTCAATAGAGATTCTCAAGAGTGCTCAATAGAGATTCTCAAGAGTGCTCAATAGAGATTCTCAAGAGTGCTCAATAGAGATTCTCAAGAGTTCTCAATAGCGATTCTCAAGAGTACTCAATAAAGATTCTCAAGGCTGCTCAATAGATATTCTCAAGAGTGCTCAATAGAGATTTTCAAGAGTGCTCAATATAGATTCTCAAGAGTACTCAATAGCGATTCGCAAGAGTGCTCAATAGAGATCTTCAAGAGTGCTCAATAGAGATTCTCAAGAGTGCTCATTAGAGATTTTCAAGAGTGCTCAATAGAGATTCTCAAGAGTTCTCAATAGCGATTCTCAAGATTGCTCAATAGATATTCTCAAGAGTGCTCAATAGAGATTCTCAAGAGTGCTCAATAGAGATTCTCAAGAGTGTTCAATAGTGATTCTCTGGTGTGATCAACAGTGATTATGAAGAGAGATTAATCACGTTTCAATATGCTTTTTTGATGCTTCAAAATTACAGTAAGAACGGATCGACAAATGCATCTGTTTGGTTTTCGAAGAATTTGAAAAAGAACGATTTTTTAATGATTTTAAAACAACCAATAAGTCAAACTCGGTCTCACCAAGAGTGCTGAGGTCCCAGGTACACAAACCGATAGTCGCTATCAGTCTGGTCTAGACAATATTCATTCAGCCAATCAGATGTGAAACAGTCTGGCACTGTGTAGGCGCGATAATCTGGATATAGCAATTGAAAATGCCAATCCTTCAAATACAGAATTTGATTATGCTTTGCAGTTGCTTCTCCGAACTGCGAACTACTAATAGCTGACCAATATTCGCCAAAATAATCACTGGCCGACATGCGAATCACTGGGTGACTGTCGCATTCTTCTCGATTGCACTGCGATACGGGCAGATTTTGGCTGTCTGAAGTTCCAATTGAAACAGTTAAGATTTTTTAAAGATTTCGAAAGATCTCAAAGATCTCTAGATGCGCGGCGCATTGAAGGCTGCGTACGGCTGTTCAGTCCAAGGACTGCTGGGGGTCGCCACACAGCCTCAATTACCCCAGCTAATGCTGGCACCCATTTTACAGCTGGGTGAACTGAAGCAATGCAGAGTTAGGTGTCCTACTTAAGGACACAAATTTTTTCGAGTGGATCGCGAAACCGTGAGTCCGATGCTAATAGGACTAATAGGACAAGAATCACTCGCACACAGGGGCGTCGCCATGGATTTTATGGTGGGGGGACAAAGCCAATAATTATACATGTACATGACTAAATTCTTGTATATGTACATTATTTTCAGAATCGGTGTTGTAGGCACTCATTTTAGCGCCGCAGGCACTCATTTTAGCGCCGCAGGCACTCATTTTAGCGCCGCAGGCACTCATTTTAGCGTCGCAGGCACTTATTTTAGCGTCGCAGGCACTCATTTTAGCGCCGCAGGCACTCATTTTAGCGTCGCAGGCACTCATTTTAGCGCCGCAGGAACTCATTTTAGCGTCGCAGGCACTCATTTTAGCGTCGCAGGCACTCATTTTAGCGTCGCAGGCACTCATTTTAGCGCCGCAGGCACTCATTTTAGCGCCGCAGGCACTCATTTTAGCGTCGCAGGCACTCATTTTAGCGTCGCAGGCACTCATTTTAGCGTCGCAGGCACTCATTTTAGCGCCGCAGGCACTCATTTTAGCGCCGCAGGCACTCATTTTAGCGTCGCAGGCACTCATTTTAGCGTCGCAGGCACTCATTTTAGCGTCGCAGGCACTCATTTTAGCGCCGCAGGCACTCATTTTAGCGCCGCAGGCACTCATTTTAGCGCCGCAGGCACTCATTTTAGCGTCGCAGGCACTCATTTTAGCGTCGCAGGCACTCATTTTAGCGTCGCAGGCACTCATTTTAGCGCCGCAGGCACTCATTTTAGCGCCGCAGGCACTCATTTTAGCGTCGCAGGCACTCATTTTAGCGTCGCAGGCACTCATTTTAGCGTCGCAGGCACTCATTTTAGCGCCGCAGGCACTCATTTTAGCGCCGCAGGCACTCATTTTAGCGCCGCAGGCACTCATTTTAGCGCCACAGGCACTCATTTTAGCGCCGCAGGCACTCATTTTAGCGCCGCAGGCACTCATTTTAGCGCCGCAGGCACTCATTTTAGCGCCACAGGCACTCATTTTAGCGTCGCAGGCACTCATTTTAGCGTCGCAGGCACTCATTTTAGCGCCACAGGCACTCATTTTAGCGCCGCAGGCACTCATTTTAGCGTCGCAGGCACTCATTTTAGCGTCGCAGGCACTCATTTTAGCGTCGCAGGCACTCATTTTAGCGCCACAGGCACTCATTTTAGCGTCGCAGGCACTCATTTTAGCGCCACAGGCACTCATTTTAGCGCCGCAGGCACTCATTTTGGCGCCACAGGCACTCATTTTAGAACCGCAGGCACTCATTTTAGCGCCGCAGGCACTCATTTTAGCGCCGCAGGCACTCATTTTGGCGCCACAGGCACTCATTTTAGCGCCGCAGGCACTCATTTTAGCGTCGCAGGCACTCATTTTAGCGCCGCAGGCACTCATTTTAGCGCCTCAGGCACTCATTTTAGCGCCGCAGGCACTCATTTTGGCGCCACAGGCACTCATTTTAGCGCCGCAGGCACTCATTTTAGTGCCGCAGGCACTCATTTTAGCGTCGCAGGCACTCATTTTAGCGTCGCAGGCACTCATTTTAGCGCCGCAGGCACTCATTTTAGCGCCGCAGGCACTCATTTTAGCGTCGCAGGCACTCATTTTAGCGTCGCAGGCACTCATTTTAGCGTCGCAGGCACTCATTTTAGCGCCGCAGGCACTCATTTTAGCGCCGCAGGCACTCATTTTAGCGCCGCAGGCACTCATTTTAGCGTCGCAGGCACTCATTTTAGCGCCGCAGGCACTCATTTTAGCGCCGCAGGCACTCATTTTAGCGTCGCAGGCACTCATTTTAGCGTCGCAGGCACTCATTTTAGCGTCGCAGGCACTCATTTTAGCGCCGCAGGCACTCATTTTAGCGTCGCAGGCACTCATTTTGGCGCCACAGGCACTCATTTTAGCGCCGCAGGCACTCATTTTGGCGCCACAGGCACTCATTTTGGCGCCGCAGGCACCCATTTTGGCGCCACAGGCACTCTGTTTTGTCGCCCTGCAGCAAAATTATTGATTTCCATAACGGGTCACAAGGTGGGGTTGGGAAGAATTGGCAATTTGGAAGGGGACATGTCCCCCCTGTCCCCCTCCCATTGGCGACGCTTCTCGCACACCCAAAGACGCAGTCACCACAATATATCAGATATATCTGAAGGTACCTAAAATCATGTCATAGAGCCATACATTTTTCAGTCATAGTCCTGCAATGTAGTTTTAAACAAGCCAAACTTTACCTTTGCACAGACGCCACAGGAAGCCGTAATTCACTGAGCCATCCGAGTTAATCCAGTCAGTTCGAGCTGGCCAACCGGTCGTGGCAAAACGTTTTAACAAAACCGGTTGATTTGCGTGTAAATATCTGCAGTGAATCAGCAGTTTATATACGAAGTTCTTTAGTTAGTCAAAAATGGTTTAAGGGGGTGTAGTTACATGTACAAGGAGCAATGGACAGTGATTATTTCTAACTTTCTACCCTTTCAATTGCATAAAAAAGCATCTACAAACCTGCGATAAATCTCCTTCGGATCACACTCCTCAGTTAAAACCGTCACGGGCAGTTCCTCTCCGAGTTGTAGTTTCTCAAACCTCGCAACTCGATCGGCAGAATCCATCTCATTAAAATATGATTGTGTTTTGTTATTGAATTTCAACTTCTTGTAGTCGTCTCTGAAATAAGATGTACTTTTAAGCTTCTGAAAGTCATACAGACGGAACGCGTTATCAATTCAACTTTTTTCCTAGTTTGAAATAGTTAAGCTACAGAACAGCCGACAATGTGCCTGTATGCCCATAATGTAGGACTTTTAAAAAAGAAACTTTAATGTCAAAACCTTCTAGCCTAGGAAAAACTAATTGCATACCAATACAGACGTACAAAGGATGTGAGAGTTAAAACTCTTTGAACTTCTCTCAATATTCGCGGTGTCCAGCGTTAAAAGGTTCTGCAAATACGTATTTCCGTATATATATATACCTGTGTAAGCATTTTTAAGTGAATTTTGCGAATCGGCTTTACTTTTAAGACGATATCCCTAATAGTATTTAACCTATGCAGGAATGTTCACTGTCGACACTCAAAAACCTAACCAAGGACGTTTCGCTTACACCAGCTCGAAAGTTCACATTTACGAAATCGTGAAGATTTGTGAGCTAGCGGAAATGACTATGTAGCAACACGTTTCGGTGATGTGAAATTTGGAGCTTTTGAAATATCGAGCTTGTGAAGTCTCGAGCTTGTGAAGTCTCGAGCTTATGAAGTCTCGAGTTTGTGAAGTCTCGAGCTTATGAAGTCTCGAGTTTGTGAAGTCTCGAGCTTGTGAAGTCTCGAGCTTGTGAAGTCTCGAGCTTGTGAAGTCTCGAGCTTGTGAAGTCTCGAGCTTATGAAGTCTCGAGTTTGTGAAGTCTCGAGTTTGTGAAGTCTCGAGTTTGTGAAGTCTCGAGTTTGTGAAGTCTCGAGCTTGTGAAGTCTCGAGCTTGTGAAGTCTCGAGCTTACAATATGAAACGCCCACTATTCAAGGATCACTAGGAAGTCTCATAATCCCAGCCAGAACACCAGATACTAAGACCGTACACCCGGCATCATATCCTGATCAACCTCTTTTTTAAGATATGCTCGCAGATTAAATTTTAGTAAAACACTTTCAGAAAACCAAAAAGTGATTGCTTTACCTATGGCAGTTTTGGCCAATAAAAAACCAACATATATTTTTATTTAACATTGAATCGAAAATAAATTTAGAACAGACAATCGAAATAAGTATGCAAATAAAATATAATTAAAAGAACTAACTGTGTACCAGATAAGAGACAATCAAGGAACTGAAAAAGCGCAATACAAGTTAAAACAAAAAAATCTACATTTCATGGCGCACAAAATGATACATCAAAATAGAAAAACTCTATTGAATAAAATAGTGCTAAAATAGGGCTATAGTACTTATAGTAAAGCAGCAAAGTTAAAAGGATGTCTAAGAGCCAACCAATGGTTTTGACTTTTTCAAAACAGCTTCACCTTCAATTTGCATTCGGTTGAGCCGCTGAGGGAATTCCGGCCCCAGCAATAATCGCAGGGCAACAAAAGTGAAAACAGCGGTCAGACCCCAGATCCTGGGCAGCTGATCCCTGAGAACAGGCACTGCGTACCGACCATAACCTGGCCTGTCAAATACTGTGTAGCCCCAGGCACCCGGCTTGTCCAACAGGTGTTCCAGCGATCGAAACAGAACAAGCGACACCTCATCAGGATTTGCTCTCAGCTCACTTAGGCTGGCCAATTCACCGCAGTATCCGATCACAGGTGTGACTGCGAATTTGGCAGATGTCTGAAATTGCATAGGGCTAGTTTAGATTAGATTAGATCGGATCAGATTAGATGAGATTAGATAAGATCAGGTCAGATCAGATTAGATTAAATCAGAGTAGATTAGATTAGATTAGATTATATTATATAAGATTAGATCAGAGTAGATTCGATTCGATTAGATAAGATTAGCTCAGATCAGAGTAGATTCGATTCGATTAGATAAGATTAACTCAGACCAGATTAGATTAGATCGGAGTAGAATAGATTAGATCAGAGTAGATTAGATTAGATTAGACTAAACCAGAGTAGATTAAATTAGATTAGATCATATTATATAAGATTAGATCAGAGTAGATTCGATTCGATTAGATCAGATTAGCTCAGAGTAGATTAGATTAGATCAGAGTAGATTTGATTAGATCAGATTAGAGTAGATTAGATTGGATTAGATCAGATTAGCTCAGATCAGATTAGATTAGATCAGAGTAGATTTTATTAGATTAGATAAGAGTAGATTAGATTAGATCAGAGTAGATTTGATTGATTAGATTAGATTAGATAAGAGTAGATTAGATTAGATAAGAGTAGATTAGTTCAGATTAGAGTAGATTAGATTAGATCAGATTAGAGTAGATTAGATTACATTCGATTAGAATTTCTTTTTTACAAACACATTCAATAGGAACTTCAGCGTTAAAAACATTTTATTCTTTAATGAAACTAAGAATAATGACTATTCAAGGCTTTATACAAGCACACTATGAACTTTTATTTAATTTACCCTTTTTTAGCTGACAGATAAAAGATTGCTAGTTCAATCAATAATCTACACTAATAACAGTAAGTATATCCCCAGGCAGCAACTATCAACAGTCAAGCAATATTGTACAAATCAACAGTTTCTCACAGTATGCGACCGATGGGCACCCCAAACGTCGACCCGACCAGCCGACAAGCCAATCTCCTCTTCGGCCTCCCTCAGAGCTGTCGCAGCCGCCCAGCTCAACTCAAGGTCGGAGTCGCAGTCCCTTCCGGTGGAGTTTAATTCGCGCACACCGCCAGGGAAGCTGACCTACAATGCAGTGTAGCGCAATTTGATTTATAGGTCTGCGGCGCAGCGGTATCGCGTCTGTCTTCGGTTCAGGAGGACCCGGGTTCGATCCCTGGTCCTACTTGCAATAATTTTAGGAAAAATATTTTTTTAATAAAAAAACTCGTATTATTACTACTAGTAGAGTATTAAAAATATTTTCTTGTTAATTATTTATCATATTATTTTATATATTTTTTATTATGAGTAGAGTATTCAATAAATTTTCATTATTACTTTTTTGGTGCATGTAATATTTCGCCATTTCTACTGTTTAGTAGAGTGTCGAGGAAAGGCTATGTGTAGAAATATCGATATTTATTTAATTTTAACATGTACACAATGATTTAATCAGACTTTGCTACTTAGAAACAATCCTTATTAAAAATGGGTGCCAGAATTAGCTGTGGCAATTGAATGTGTATGTAGCGACCCCCATCTGACCCATTAGGGCCGGTGTAATCAATTATTATTATTATTATTATTATGCCAATCAATTTTGCCAGCTAGCTGCCTACCTGCCCACTGTGGCTCCTGAGCTGGCCGGAACGCACGGTGTACAGGAGCCCGGGTCCGACGTCCTTCAGCACGCAGAACGGCACCAACACGCTGGCCTGTCGATGATCTGCGGAAGCTGGGACGGACACTGGATGAGGCAGCCGCTGAGCCTGCTTCTGCAGAGCTTCAATGCAGCGTAGGCGGTTGGCACCTTCGAACAGGTGGCAGCGATGCATGCGGCTGAAGGGCGGGGGAGTGTCTTGAGAGACCTCTGGGGCATCTGGCCTAAGGGACATGCCAATTACGCTTTGTATGCAACTAAGGCTTGAGACTTGGGATTCAAAGTGTGATTCTTAGAAAAGCAGTGTGATTCTTAGGATATTCAGTGTGATTCTTAGAAAGTCAGAGTTTGATTCTTAGAAAACCAGGGTGTGATTCTTAGAAAACCAGGGTGTGATTCTTAGAATTTGCAGTGTGATTCTTAGAATTATGCAGTGTGATTCTTAGAATATGCAGTGTGATTCTTAGAAAACCAGGGTGTGATTCTTAGAATTTGCAGTGTGATTCTTAGAATTATGCAGTGTGATTCTTAGAATATGCAGTGTGATTCTTAGAATATGCAGTGTGATTCTTAGAACATTCAGTGTGATTCTTAGAACATTCAGTGTGATTCTTAGAACATTCAGTGTGATTCTTAGAACATTCAGTGTGATTCTCAGAACATCAAGTTTGATTCTTATTATCTTAAATAACTCTCAGACTATTTGAATAGATTTCTTACAAAACTTTTAAAAGCGTGATTCTTAGAATACACTTGGCTTCCTAAAAAATGATTAAGATTCAAAAATGATAAATTGGTATTCTTTAAGTACAAGCATTTTTTATTTCAAAATAGATCTTATTAGTACTAATTTATTACTATAAATTAAAATTCTTAGAATAAAACTCTTCAAGATATTAAAAAAATAAACGTACAACTGGATTAGGACTTTAAAAAGCTTAATTTTTTAAAGTTTAATTTTAACACATTATAATAAGAAACAAGAAATTTTCATAATTGAAATTTTATCAAATAATTTCACGTAAGTTTCATTTCTAATAATTCATAAAGCCTAAAATGCACTACAAAAATGGTTGGAAATCGCATTGCACTACAAATACCATACGAGCCTATAACCAAGTTAATCAACGATAAAAAGTTATTTTCTATTTTTCAAGATTTATAAACCGATTTCAGTTGAGCAACCACAGCGGCCGGGTCTGGGCTCTTGATCAGGGCGGTGCCGGACACCAGAACGTTGGCACCGGCTGATGCGCACTGGGAAACATTGTCTGGCGTTACGCCACCATCAACTTCAATATCTAACGTGGCGTATCGATCGCGGAGCGACTTCACTTTGGGCATCATGTCAGACATGAACGACTGACCCCCGAAGCCTGGATGCACCGTCATTACTAGGATCTGCGAGGTATATAGGATTTGGGATCGGAATGGTTAGGGTAGGAATCTAGATATTGAGATTGCGATCATTGACTTTGAGATTGAGATTATTGATTTGGAGATTGGGATTATTGGTTTAGAAATAGGGATTGATTCAGGGAGTAATAGGGAGTATTGATTTTGAGATTGGGATTATTGGTTTAGAAATAGGGATTGATTCAGGGAGTAATAGGGAGTATTGATTTTGAGATTGGGATTTTTGATTTTGAGATTGGGATTATTGATTCTGAGATACGAATTCTTGATTTTAGGATTGGGATTCTTGATTTTAGGATTGGGATTCTTGATTTTAGGATTGGGATTCTTGATTTTAGGATTGGGATTCTTGATTTTAGGATTGGGATTCTTGATTTTAGGATTGGGATTCTTGATTTTAGGATTGGGATTCTTGATTTTAGGATTGGGATTCTTGATTTTAGGATTGGGATTCTTGATTTTAGGATTGGGATTCTTGATTTTAGGATTGGGATTCTTGATTTTAGGATTGGGATTCTTGATTTTAGGATTGGGATTCTTGATTTTAGGATTGGGATTCTTGATTTTAGGATTGGGATTCTTGATTTTAGGATTGGGATTCTTGATTTTAGGATTGGGATTCTTGATTTTAGGATTGGGATTCTTGATTTTAGGATTGGGATTCTTGATTTTAGGATTGGGATTCTTGATTTTAGGATTGGGATTCTTGATTTTAGGATTGGGATTCTTGATTTTAGGATTGGGATTCTTGATTTTAGGATTGGGATTCTTGATTTTAGGATTGGGATTCTTGATTTTAGGATTGGGATTCTTGATTTTAGGATTGGGATTCTTGATTTTATGATCATGGATTCGATGATATCTTGAAAAAGGGGCCTAAATGACATTGATATCAGGAATAAAAACTACAGTCCTAGTGATTAATAGAATGAATTATTTATTAAAATTTCAATAACCTGGTCAACAGTCTCCACAAAGGGAAACACCAAATGCACAGGCGTGTCCGGGCTGATCCCAAGTCCCACTCGCATCCCATTCTCTCGGATATGCCGAATGCACTCGCTGCAAGCTTCGGTGTCAACATTCCCGACGACTGGCGAAGAAGAGTCGCTGCCGCCACCTGTGGAGCCGATTTGACAGAATGGCTCCAGGTGGAATGTGTACTGATTGGCCCCCGCACTGGCCATGGGCTGCACCCACTGACGCGGCTTGGAGACCATCATGTGCACCTGGGAGTCAGGGTGAGAATGATGGGTGAGAAGGACATTCCTGGCTACGCGCAAAACTATTGAATTGAAATTACTGCCTAATTGTCTCTCTGTCTGTCTGCCTGCCTGTCTGTCTGTCTGCCTGCCTGTCTGTCTGTCTGCCTGTTTTTCCGTCTGCCTGCCTGTTTTTCCGTCTGTCTGTCTCTCTGTCTGTCTGTCTATCTGTTAGTCTGCCTGTCTGTCTGCCCGTCTGCCTGTCTGTCTGTCTGTCTGCCTGCCTGCCTGTCTGTCTGTCTGCCTGTTTTTTTGTCTGTCTGCCTGCCTGTTTTTCTGTCTGTCTGTCTATCTGTTAGTCTGCCTGTCTGTCTGCCCGTCTGCCTGTCTGTCTGTCTGTCTGCCTGCCTGTTTTTCTGTCTGTCTGTCTGTCTGTCTATCTGTTAGTCTGCCTGTCTGTCTGCCCGTCTGCCTGTCTGTCTGTCTGCCTGTTTTTTTTGTCTGTCTGCCTGCCTGTTTTTCCGTCTGTCTGTCTGTCTGTCTGTCTATCTGTTAGTCTGCCTGTCTGTCTGTCTGCCTGTCTGCCTGCCTGTCTGTCTCTCTGTCTGTCTGTCTGTCTGTCTGTCTGTCTGTCTATCTGTTAGTCTGCCTGTCTGCCTGTCTGCCTGTCTGCCTGCCTGTCTGTCTGTCTGTATGTCTGCCTGCCTGTCTGTCTCTCTGTCTGTCTGTCTGTCTGCCTGTCTGTCTGTCTGTCTGTCTGCGTGCCTGCCTGTCTGTCTGTCTGTCTGTCTGTCTGTCTATCTGTTAGTCTGCCTGTCTGTCTGTCTGCCTGTCGGTCTGCCTGCATTTTTTATGCCCAGTAGTATCTCATCAAATATCATAAATTTCTTATAACTGTATTCCTAACGACTATTTTCTCTCTGTGCCATTCTATTGCATCAAGCAAGCATCAATCCAACTGTCTCAGTGTCTGCATGCACATCTTATTAGTGTACAGTGCAGTCATATAAGCTTAGTCCAGTGGTCTCAATGCCAGCCCGAATCAGCACAAAGCATCAACTGCTAACCTCAAGAAGTACACCTGGCAGCTTTGGACGAAGGCACTGCACAACAGGATGACCAAATGTTAAATTTGGCACAAAGTGGCCATCCATGACATCCAGATGGAGAAAATCAGAACCAGCTGAAATCATTCTGTTGCATTCCGAGTGCAGCTCGGCCAGGTCTGAGTTCAGAATGGAAGCAGCAACCTTCACTGGTGGTGAATGAGGCTGACACTGTTGCGGCTGCATTAGGACTTGGTGTTTATTAAATATGAGCAAACTTAACAAGATAGTTTACCAATAGAAGATTTTCTCATAAATAAAAAGGTAATTTGCTTATTTCTCTAAGTATAATATTTAGGTCCTAACAAACAAGTATGCCATTTTATAATAGGGGTTAATAGGGAATAATAGGAATAAACTACGAGATTAGCTAATACATATATTACTATATTATTATAAAAGCATATGTCTAGCTAAAAGCGGACAAGAAATAATATAATAATAGTGAAGTGTATTGAAAATTGGAAATGCATCTATAATTTTTTTAGATGTATGTATGCATATACATATGTTTTCATTCTTTGAACTTTTTGCATTGTATAAATGAAATTTTTGCTGCAGTAATATAACATTAATTATTGGGCCCAATAACTGAAACTTTTTTTGATATATTTTTATGTAGATAGGCCTAGGATACTTTCAAAATTGACCTTAATAGGGAAACAAAAATATGATATAGTTTAAAGTATTTATCAAAATTATTTTAATTTGTTTTAATTATATATATCCATATATACATACTATATTGGCATATAATCTTATATCTAAAGCTGAGTAGACCAACTAGGTTTAAGTTTATTGTGTATCTCCCCCTAGATGACAGGCAACTCAAATGCCATACTTCTAACAGTATGATCTCAAGTTAACAGAGAGAGTCTTGATTGACTGCAATTTGATAGAGATAGTATTCATATTAAATTGTTAAGATGCAATTTATTAGAGGATTTTGAAGGATTCTTGTTTCACAGAGAGGATTTTGATAGATTTCAATTTCATAGAGAGTTAAAATGTGAAAGAAACATGAATAGAAAAAAGAGAAAAAAAAATAAAAAGGAGAAAAAGATAAGAGAACAAGGCAAGAGAAGAGATAAGAGCAAGAGGAGGCAATAGATTATACCAAATTTTCTAGTGCAAATCAACAATTTCTCTGACATATTTGCCATACTTATAGTGCGAAACTGCATAGTTGGATGAATATAGGCCTATTCTATGAATTAGTAATTATTAGACTTTTGCTGATTATTGTAATATATAATTCTTTGCATCTTTTAGATGTCTTTTTATTATAATTATAGTAATAACAATAATAATAATAGATTACACCTGCCCCAATTGGGCCAGATGTGCAACTGACAGCTCAGCTGCAGCCATTGCGTGGCACATTGTAAAGCTACATACAGCTGTTTAGACCAAGGACTAGGAGGTTGCCATATACTCTCAATTATCCCAGCTAATACTGATACCCATTTTATAGCTGGGTGAACTAAAGCAATGCAGAATTAAGTGTTTTGCTCAAGGACACAAATTGTTCCAAGTGGGATTAGGAATCAAACTCCCAACCTTCAAGCTATGAGGCTGACACTCTAAACCAATAGGCTATAACCCCATATTCTCCCAACCCACAAATCCTTGCATATATATAATTATAGCATGTATACAATATTTGTTCATTTTATTATGAATATAAGACTATTCAAATTTTAATTAAATTAAATTTTCTGTCTACTATTTACTATTCACTATTATTATACAAATATATAATTTTTTATTTGATTATAAGTTAACAGTAGGAATGCAAAGCAATTTTTCCATCTATCGAACTACCAAGAGGGGGGAAATCCCCCCTCTTGGATCTCCTACTTGGAAATCCCCCCCCCAACAATTTTTTTTGCTACACCGGAACAGAGCAATGCATGCACACAAAATTCAAGAACATGGGCTAACTTTCTGTTGCACACCTTTTCAAACAAGAATCAAGTTGCCAGTCCTCTGGACTGTCAAGATATTTGATGATTCCACCAGAAGTTTGGATTTTCCCCATAAGTGCTAATGTATTCAGTACACTGTTACACCCCTGTGTGCCATTTAGCACTGCGCCTTAGTGCAGCCAAGTCTAAATTTCATCAGCATGTCGACCACATGTGTCTGCATCAGTTCTGACTTTTTTGGTGTGGTCATTAGCCTCCACCCAGGTGGAGCTTCTGGACCCTCAACAGGTGGCACCAGGAGACTATGGACACCCTGGTGCAGATTTCTCTAGTTTCGCCGATCAAGCCCCAACAGTGGGCAAGAATCAACTGCCAGACATTCTCAGCTAGTCTCTCAAGCATTCTGTCATCATCCCAATGCCATTGGCTCCTTCAACAGATTACACCAGGCAACTATGGACAGCCTGATAAGAATTTCTCTAGTTTCACTGATCAAGCCTCAACCCTGATTGCAGCGCATGGGCATTTTGGCGGATGGCGTCTGGCGCGGATTGGCCTGGCGGCAACGCGGCGCGTGGCAGCAGCGCAGCGTGCGGTGGCATGGCGTGTGGCGGCGGCGCGCGGCGGCGTGGCAGGTGCTTTGGCAACTGGCGGCAACAAAGGGCCAGGTCAACATCGATTGATGCGAGCCATTGACTGACTAATTGAACCAAATCACTGATCCTGGGGACTGGCCCTGGCGCGGTACGGGTAGATGTCTGGCGCGGGAAAGGGGGGGCGTCCGGCGCGGTTCAGACCTTGGCTGCAATAGGGGCCTCAACAATGGGCAAAAATCAAAATCAACTGCTGGACATCCTCAGCTAGTCAGTCAAGTATTCAGCCATCACCCCAACACCATCGGCACTTTCAACAAATTACACCAGGTGACTATGGACATCTTGTTGGAACTGTCAGGTTTTTCTTATCAAGCTTCAATAATGGGCAAACCTCAATTGTCAGACATTCTCAGCTAGTCTCTTGAGCCTTCAGTCATCATCCCAACACCATTGGCACCTTCAACAGATTACACCAGGTGACTATGGACACTTGAGCATGATTTTTTATCATCTCTTAACATTTCTAAAGCTCTCAAATTTTTTTAAGCATGGACATTGCTATAGGTAAGCTTAAACTCATGTTGCTATATATTTATATTATTATTATACATGCATATTTTATTTGACAAGCTGTTTAGTTTATTCAACAATAATATTATTTTGCTTATCGCAATGTTTCCAAGAAATACAATTATTCATATATAAGCTTTAATTGAATCTACGTAGTGAGCTGTGAATGGGATTTATAATTTGTGCACGTGTAACTTACTTATAATAAGTAGAATAATTCCAACTTGACTAATTGCTTTTGAGCTTTGAAGCTTTGAGACGGTTAAGAGATAGTATGGCGTCTGCCATATCATGACGAAAATGCATTGAATTCGTTCAATTGCATAGTTTAATAAATATAAACAAAAATATTCAGAAATTACTCGTTTAAGTCATTACTACTAAGAAATGATCTCAATATCTTAATTACTGTTATCTCAAATATCTCAAATCTCAAATTAATGACAACAAACTGACATATTTACACTTATTAAAATTTTACTATTTGTTGGCAGACGAAACGACTATATCGTATTCTTGCAGACAAAAGGGTGGCAGACGAAACGACCGTCTACCTCTGGTATAACTCCAAGCATGAAATGGAATTTGGCTAATAGGGGCCTAATAAAAATGCAATATAATTATATAACTAGGGCATAGGCCTAAAAGTATTAAAATTCAAAACACAAATGATTTTTTAGGTCTATAATTCTATAAATAAAAATTATCAAAAAGAAAAAGGAAATTTCTAAAAATCTTCAAAATCTAACTGTGATTCCTAGCAAGAGCGATCTATCCCAATATATTTTTATAATAAAAATGGGAATTTACATTGGCCCATTTAGACTTTCGGTGGATAAGGGGAACTAAGCAGTAAAAATATATTTTACATTTAGCATAATACAATGACAATGTATTATATTATGCAATGACAACACTACCATTATCAAGCATTCCTATTTGACTGTGGCTTCTGTGACAGCACCTCAAAAAGGGAACAAAAAGTTTGCACTATTGCATCTTTTTAAGTGAATAATAAAAGCATTACAATTTACATGTTACCCAGGCGTAGCAGAATTTATGTGAAAGATACTGCGATAGTGATAGCAATGTACATACATATGTATGTTATGGTTATGTAATTCTGAGCTTTTAAGCTCGTGTCATGATAATGACAGTTGCCAGTTGCTAAGCCATAAAAAGATAACCTTGGATTTCCAGCAATCCGAGAGATAAAACTCAATGGCCCGAATAATTTGGAAATTTTATAAATGACTAGGACTATTTAATGTACCCCTAATCTCTGGGGTTGGTGGCGCATTGACGCGGCGTGATGAGTAGGTGAGCGAGGGCACATTTATTCTGCTTAGCAAAGATTAAGTTAACACATTTTGTCAAATTTAGAAGTCGGTTTCGTAGATAAGTAACATTTTAAAAAAGCAACTACAATAACAAAAAATAAAAGATTAAGTATTTCATGTGACAATAAAAGTATAAAAAGGTTTTATAATCAGCAAATTTTATAGCAAAAAATTTTTGTGTTTTTATTTAACATATTTTTATGTGGGAATAATCACAGCGATAAATCATTTTTTCTAAGACATCAATCATCATCCAGTCGTTAATCTAATATCTCTGTCGGTCAAAAAATAGACCACGACGGTTTTCTACTTTTCTAGTGATGATTTGCTTTTGCTAGTGTAGAAAAACTTTAAATAGACGAAAAAGTCCTAAGCATTAATAGAGATCTAATTAAGATCTCGACAATAGTACGCCTTACTTTATATTCAATTTTATCGCCAGCTGATTCAATAAAACTTAAAAGTAGTCGTCGAAGTTAAAACTGGCGGCATTTTTAGTCTAAATAGAAGCTGCAAATTTACGTAGCACCTCCATCTAATTTTCTCTTATAATAAATTGCTACAAATACTAAACAATATTCAGCTAATCAGCTCTACTACAGCTTAACATACATAGCCTAACATAGGTGATTTTTCCTTCTTCAGATTACTAATTTTCACTACACAACACTACACAAGTTGGACTTAACACTTTGCTTCGATTTTTTAACAATTTGTATTCTTCATAAATAATATAGTTCTGTTCATTAGTAGTATTAAGGCTAATCATCATTATAATTTGTAGTCTGAAAGCAATTAGTTTTATAAACTTGAATTAAAACAAACTATTTCATGTGGAATGCAGTTTTGTAAAAAGAAAAATGTCACTATTTGACTTTCAATCAAGAGAAGTTGTTCACGTCAAAGTAAAGGTAAGTGCCAATGGTCAATGGTTATACTAATTAGTTTATTACTTTTCATCATAAACTAAATATGCATTCCCATGGACATTTAGTAGGATATAAAATTTAAGCAAAGTTGCCTAGCAAACTATATATAATTCAACCTATTTTTTATTCAAAATTTAGTAATATAAAATGCCAAAATTAAGTTAATTAGGCCTATTAATTTAATTTAAGTTTAGGATAATATATTTCTTTTATATCATAAATTCTTAGCCTAGATAAAGCTAATATAATTAATAATATTTAGCTGTATATAAGCTTTTTGTGCACAAGCTGAAAACAAGTCATTTTATTTATATAAATATTAAAGGATTTTTAGCATAAGAGTTTTATATTTATCAAATTTACATAGCAAAAGAATATAAATGTTTGAATAATTATCTTTAATATCCATTAGCACTCATACAGGTAGCACTATATTTAAGCAAAAATATCTTTATTATCTATTTTTTTATTATTAATTTAGTTCATTATATAATCATTAGGTTTACTATGCTTTTATTAGTAAAACAAGATCGCTGTACTAACTTTGTTGATACAAATAGAATCAAGGTTTCAATAAAAGGCTTAGCCAAGATAGGGAGGGGGCTAGAGACTTGTCCCCCCTAGAGAGAGAATTTTTTACTGCCTTTGTATTTGTCAAAGATAGATTAATATAATTTGTCCCCCATGACATTAATCTTGGCTATGCACTTGGTTTCAATTATAAATTAAACTAAATATAACGTGTAATGATATAAAAATTGGGCATATCAAAATTTCATTAAAACCAATTAATTTATTTTAGTTATGCAGTTCAACTGATGATGCAGTATACAAGAAGTTTAGCATTGATCCTGGCATCACAACCTTTGAAGTATTACAGCGACTTTTGGCTAGAGCATTTGATATCAAGTGGTAAGTTAAATCTTATTGCTTAATAGAATTCCCATCAATGCAATCCCAATGCAAGTCAGATTTGGGGATGTGGGATTTGAATCCCATTGTCAGAGTTGGGGATTTGAATCCCATCTATCAGATTTAAGATTTGAATCCCATCTGTCAGATTTGGAGATGTGGGATTTGAATCCCATCTGTCAGAGTTGGGATTTGAATCCCATCTGCCAGAGTTGGGGGTGTGGGATTTAAATCCCAGTGGTGAGATTTGGGATTTGAATCCCATCTGTCAGAGTTGGGAGTGTGGGATTTGAATCTCATCTGTCAGATTTGGGGATGTGGGATTTGAATCCCATCTGTCAGATCTGGGGATGTGGGATTTGAATCCCATCTGCCAGAGTTGGAGATGTGGGATTTGAATCCTATCTGTCAGAGTTGGGATTTGAATCCCATCTGTCAGAGTTGGGGGTGTGGGATTTGAATCTCATCTGTCAGATCTGGGGATGTGGGATTTGAATCCCATCTGTCAGAGTTGGGGGTGTGGGATTTGAATCTCATCTGTCAGATCTGGGGATGTGGGATTTGAATCCCATCTGTCAGAGTTGGGATTTTAATCCCATCTGTCAGAGTTGGGATTTGAATTCCATCTGTCAGAGTTGGGATTTGAATCCCATCTGTCAGAGTTAGGGATGTGAGATTTGAATCCCACCTGTCAGAGTTGGGAATGTGGGATTTGAATCTCATCTGTCAGAGTTGGGGGTGTGGGATTTGAATCCCATCTGTCAGAGTTGGGGGTGTGGGATTTGAATCTCATCTGTCAGATCTGGGGATGTGGGATTTGAATCCCATCTGTCAGAGTTGGGATTTTAATCCCATCTGTTAGAGTTGGATTTGAATCTCATCTGTCAGAGTTGGGGATGTGAGATTTGAATCCCACCTGTCAGAGTTGGAATTTGATTCCTATCTGTCAGAGTTGGGATTTGAATCCCACCTGTCAGAGTTGGGATCTGAATCCCATGGGTCAGAGTTGGGATTTGAATCCCATCTTTTAGATTGGGACATGTGGATTTAGTGCATCCCTTTTTCTATACCTTCGTTTTTCACTTTCTATGCTTTGTTTAATTTTCCAGCGACTTTACCATATCCTACCTGGTGACAGATGACATTGGGGAGAAGGTCTACCTATCTATGCTGTCAGACTGGGATCTTGATGCGGCTATACTTAGCGCTTCAGATCCCATTCTAAGGCTGAAGATAACATTGAGGAATTTTGACAATGGTAAGGTTATAAAATTTTGTTTTTAATGAGCAAATGAAAAATGTCCTTTCCTGATTTTTCATACTTTTTGTTTGCACAAGCGCTGCTTAATTTCTATTGAGGTTCCTTCATTTTATTTACTAATTGCACAGCAACTCATGGTAAGTGACTGTGACTGATGATGGAAACCTTCAGTACAAAAATAATGATATTATGCAACTTTGATATTAATCAAAATGCTTTTCTGTTGTGTTGTACGAGGCCAGAGGTGAATTTATCTACAAAGATAAATCTAGTGTTGCACAGTTACATACTTGCATAGGCTGTTATATAGTACTCTAGTATATAAGTAGTATGTTAAAATATGACAATTTATAATTAAATAATTAATTTCAGGCCTAGATAGCGGAGTATTCACCTTTCACCAGTCGTACAATCAGAGCTTTGAAGACGGGCTCAATCACGAGGATGAGTCTAAAATGGCTTGTAAATAATCTCGCTATAATATACGTATAAAAATGAGACTAATAAGAATTAATTCTTTGCCGTGCACTTTAAAGGGGTGAATTTGCGTGCTTTTTTATGGAACAACTGCTACTCACAGCTTTGAGTTTTGACTTTTGAGTTTTCCTTTTCACTTTTGCGCTATTTTTACTTTTCACCAGTTTTTCCCACAGTTACAACAGAAATTGTTCTCGTTACAGTCGGTTGCAGCTTTAACTCAACTTTAATTGAATGCTTTAGGACATTGTAATAAAGCATTGCTTTTTTGCTGTTATATTGGCGTGTTTCTTAATTGTTGGTTTGGGTATGGCGGTGCTGCCATGTTAAGATTTTTACAAAATTAGTTATTTTGTTTATTGTTTTTTTCGGTATTATTCATATTTATCGAGAAGATAAAATTTAGTGTAGCTTATATCTATCTAAATCATACTTTATTGAATCCGATATGTATCGAAAGTATACTTAATCGTAGCCGATATGTATTGAAAAGATACTTTAGTAAAGCCGATATAAATTATAGGATATTTTTGCTAAGCTAAAATGTATCGAAAGTGTACTTTAGCGTAGTCGATATGTATATAGAAGGGATACTTTAAAGTAGCCGATATGTATCCAAAGGATACTTAAGCGTAGCCGATATGCATCGAAGGTATACTTTAGCGTAGCCGATATGTATCGAAAGGTGATGGTTTATCCTAACCGATATGTATCGAAAAACATCATTAACAATTTGAAAAATCGACAGGCATGGACAAAGATTGGGATATCATATCCCGAGGCGAGCTGCCGCTTCAGTCCCAAGCCGGTCTGTTGGCTCTTCAGCGACAACAACAGAAAGAGCAGCAGCAACAACAACAGCAGCAAAATCACCAAGTGGCCTTATCGAATAGTTCCAGCGTTGTTGCCAATGGCAACAGCAGCGTCAGCCAGCAGCCGCCGCAGCAGCAGTCGTCAAGTTCAGGCGGCAGCGGGCCCAGTCAGTTCTTCTCTCAGTTGGGCAGCCACGTCGGCAAGTCGATGATCACGCAGATGCAGAAAGCGGTTGGCGGCTGGAAGCTTTTGCCCGAGCTGAATTTGCCCAGCAGCAGCTCGTCCGGTCCGGCGCTTCCGTTCGCTCGTCAGGACGCGATGTCGGCTCCGCCAAGGCCGCCTGTGTCTGACAGGGAGTTCCAATCGCATCTGGACTCGGCTGGGCGGGTGCGCGACTTCTGGGCGTTGAAGCAGGCCGTGTTTCTGGGAGGCCTGGATCCTTCGCTGAGAAAGGTCGGAGAACGGCAATCTAAGTTGTTAATTTAAACAAATAATTTTTTTTAAAAATTGACAGCAGTTTCTTTTTTTGACTGCACTATAATAGTTTTTTCAGATTTTTGGTGCTAATTAAAACTTTATTTATTTTGGCGCCATTTTAAATTTCTTTTTTGGCACCAATTTAAATTTCTTTTTTGGCACCAATTTAAATTTCTCGGTTTTGGAACCATTTTTCCAATTATTTGATTTTGACACCAGTTCCAACATCTTGATTTGGTGCCAATTCAATCTTTTAGTTTCAAATTTACCAATTCGAATTTTAGGTTTTAGCCCCAATTTAAATGTATCGATTTTGGCACCAATTCAAATTTCTAAGTTTTAGCGCCAATTTAAACTACTAGATTTTGGTGCCAATTCAAATTTGACTCAAATTATTTTTGCGTTATCTTCAGATTAAATGAGAAAACTTTAGATGCATCCATAAAACACAATCAATTTATTTCTTGGCTACAGGTTGCTTGGCGCCTTCTGCTTCCGGTGTTCCCCAAGGGCAGCACCGGTCAGGAGCGCATTGCCTTCATGAAGCGCTCAGCTCAGCGCTACTTCGAAATGAAGCGCTGCTGGAAGGAGACTTACGCAGCGGGTCAGATGAGTCAGGCGCATCTGGCTCTGATCACAGCTATTAGCAAGGATGTTATTAGAACTGATCGAGGTGCGTTCGTGCTCCATTCTTGTAACATCCATTATTTTATTATCTTGATTCTGGTTATGCTTCTGTGTCTTGTGTTCTGGGGACACAAAGCATTCACCCCTCTGCACGAAATTTTACTGCAGCTTTTGGTCAGTTGTAAACACAAATCTATGTAGTCTGTCTGCTTTGATCTCTTCCTTCTCTGTCCTTTTTCTCTTTTCTCCATTCATTTCTCCCTTCACTCTATGCCCTTCATCTCTTCCCTTCATTTCTTCTCTTCGTCTCATCCCTTCTTCTCTTCCCTTCATCTGTTCCCTTCTTCTCTTCCCTTCATCTGTTCCCTTCTTCTCTTCCCTTCATCTGTTCCCTTCTTCTCTTCCCTTCTTCTCTTCCCTTCTTCTCTTCCATTCATCTGTTCCCTTCTTCTCTTCCCTTCTCTTCCCTTCTTCTCTTCCCTTCTTCTTTTTCCTTCATCTATTTCTTTCATATTTTTCCTTCATCCCTTTCTTACTGCGCATATTTTGTTTGCCATTTATCATACTTTAATTCACCAGCATCGTGAAGTTGTAGTGAACCTAAATTTGTATACAGACACAGACTCCTTTATCTTCAATGCTTAATTTTGCTTTAATTCATTTCTTTATATCACCTACCAAAACGATAGCATGGTACTCGTATTACTCAATGTCAATTACCATTGATAATGATTATTAAATTTATAATAACCGTTAGTTTGTATAATCGTATTAAATCCTATATACTAAAAATGAGTTGTCTGTGGGTAGGTAGGTAGGTAGGTATGCGATAGATTTCAGAAAAAATGGCTCAACCGATTTTCTTCAAACTTGCACCATTCGATCAGAAATTTTCCTGGGACGGTACATGCATCTTGGCTAAAAAATTGCTCAATATTAAAGGGATTAAATATTCGAAAAACAGGCTTTTTTGCAAAGGTCAAGCGGCTCTTTCGATCTGAAATGCATTGTAAGAATGCTAGAGAAAAAACTGACTGACTGAATTTCAATTCTGATAAAGATTGCATCACAACAAGTTGAAAACAGTGCCAAAGAAATGCACACACAACTTGATTGAAATTGCGTAACAATATTGCTAACTTAAATTGACACTGATACTGGCTGACTAAGAAATTGATTATGTCATAACTTTTTACTCTAACCAACTTGCTGTAAGCATTGAATTATAAGGGCCACAAATCATGTTCGCCAATTGAAAAGAGATAGCATAGATGCGAACAGACTGGACTGCTAATGCAGCGACCTGGGTTCCAATCTTAGTGCTGCAAAAAGATTTTTTTATTAAAACACCTTGAAAACACGAAACTGCTAAACATAAAAAAGCACAATGTCAAACATAAAAGAGGCACCATGTCAAACATTACATGGGCACCATGTAAAACATATACGTCACTCTATGTCAAACATTAAAGAGCCACCATGTGAAACATAAAAGAGTCACCATTTCGAAAATTAAAGAGCCACCACGTCGAACATTAAAGACCCACCATGTCAAACGTAAAAGAGCCACCATGAAGAACATTAAATAGCCACCATGCCAAACATAAAAGAGCCACTATGTCGAACATTAAAGAGCTAGCATGTCAAACATTAAAGAGCCACCATGTCGAACATAAAAGAGCCGCCATGTAAAACATTAAACAGCCACATTGTCAAACATAAAAGAGCCACCATGTAAGACATTTAAGAGCCACCATGTGAAACATTTAAGAGCCACCATGTCAAACCTAAAAGAGCCACCATGTCGAACATAACAGAGCTACCATGTCAAACATTAAAAAGCCACCATGTCCAACTTAAACGAGCCATTATGTCGTACATTAAAGAGCCACCATGTCAAACATTAAACAGCCACCATGTCAAACACAGAAGAGCCACAATGTCAAACATAGATGAGCCACCATGTCAGATATTAAAAAGCCACCGTATCAAACATAAAAGAGTTACCATGTAGAACAAAAAAGAGCCACCATGTCGAACATAAAAGAGCCACCATGTCAAACATAAAAGAGCCAACATGTCAAACCTAAACGAGCCACCATGTCTAATATTTAAGAGACACCATGTATAAGTGACTTTATGTCAAACATTAAAGAGCCACCATGTCAAGCATAAAAGAGCCACCATGTCAAACATTAAAGAGCCACCATGTCGAACGTTAAAGAGCCACCATGTCAAGCATAAAAGAGCCACCATGTCAAACATTAAAAAGCCATGTCAAACACTAAAGAGCCACCATGTCGAAAATAAACGAGCCATTATGTCGTACATTAAAGAGCCACCATGTCAGACATTAAAGAGCCACTATGTCAAACATAAAATAGCCACTATGTCAAACATTAAAGAGCCATCATTACATTAAGGTGCCACCAGGTCAAACATTAAAGAGCCACCATGTCAAACATTAAAGAGCCACCATGTCGAACATTAAAGAGCCATCATGTCAAACATAAAAGAGCCACTATGTCAAACAATAAAGGGACACCATGTCAGACATTAAAAAAAACCCGAATCAAACATAAGAGAGCCACCATGTAGAACATTAAAGAGCCACCATGTCAAACATATATGTGACTCCATGTCAAATATATACGTGACTCCATGTCACACATAAAAGAGCCACCATGTAAAACATATACACATGACTACATAACAAACATTAAACAGCCATCATGTCGAACATTAAAGAGCCATCATGTCAAAAATTAAAGAGCCACCATGTCAAACATTAAAGACCCACCATGTCAAACATAAAAGAGCCACCATGAAAAGCATATACGTGACTCCATGCCAAATATATACGTGACTCCATGTCAAACACAGACGTGACTCCATGTGAAACACTAGAGAGCCACCATGTCAAACATTGAAGAGCCACGATGTCAAACATTTAAGAGCACCATGTTAAACATAAAGGAGCCACCATGTCGAACATTAAAGAGCCACCATTTCAAACATTAAAGAGCCATCATTACATTAAGGTGCCACCAGGTCAAACATTAAAGAGCCACCATGTCAAACATTAAAGAGCCACCATGTCGAACATTAAAGAGCCATCATGTCAAACATAAAAGAGCCACTATGTCAAACAATAAAGGGACACCATGTCAGACATTAAAAAAAACCCGAATCAAACATAAGAGAGCCACCATGTAGAACATTAAAGAGCCACCATGTCAAACATAGAAGAGCCACCATGTCAAACATAAAACAGCCACCATGTCAAACATAAAAGAGCCACCATGTCAAACATAAAAGAGCCATCATGTCAAACATATATGTGACTCCATGTCAAATATATACGTGACTCCATGTCACACATAAAAGAGCCACCATGTAAAACATATACACATGACTACATAACAAACATTAAACAGCCATCATGTCGAACATTAAAGAGCCATCATGTCAAAAATTAAAGAGCCACCATGTCAAACATTAAAGACCCACCATGTCAAACATAAAAGAGCCACCATGAAAAGCATATACGTGACTCCATGCCAAATATATACGTGACTCCATGTCAAACACAGACGTGACTCCATGTGAAACACTAGAGAGCCACCATGTCAAACATTAAAGAGCCACGATGTCAAACATTTAAGAGCACCATGTTAAACATAAAGGAGCCACCATGTCGAACATTAAAGAGCCACCATTTCAAACATTAAAGAGCCATCATTACATTAAGGTGCCACCAGGTCAAACATTAAAGAGCCACCATGTCAAACATTAAAGAGCCACCATGTCGAACATTAAAGAGCCATCATGTCAAACATAAAAGAGCCACTATGTCAAACAATAAAGGGACACCATGTCAGACATTAAAAAAAACCCGAATCAAACATAAGAGAGCCACCATGTAGAACATTAAAGAGCCACCATGTCAAACATAGAAGAGCCACCATGTCAAACATAAAACAGCCACCATGTCAAACATAAAAGAGCCACCATGTCAAACATAAAAGAGCCATCATGTCAAACATAAAGGAGCCACCATGTCAATCAAAAAAGAGCCACCATGTCAAACTTAAAACAGCCACCATGTCAAACATAAAGGAGCCACCATGTCAAACATTAAAGAGCCGCAATGTCAAACATTGAAGAGCCATCATGTCAAACATTGAAGAGCCACCATGTCAAACATTAAAGAGCCACCATGTCGAACATTAAAGAGCCACCATGTCCAACATATATGTGACTCCATGTCAAACATTATAGAGCCAGCATGTCAAACATTAAAGTGCTACCATGTCAAACATAGAAGAGCCACCATGTCGAACAATAACGAGTCACCATGTCAAGTATATTCGTGACTCCATGTCAAACATAAAAGAGCTACCATGAAGAACATTAAAGAGCCACCACGTAAAACATTAAAGAGCCACCATGTCAAACATAAAAGAGCCATCATGTCAAACATAAAGGAGCCACCATGTCAATCAAAAAAGAGCCACCATGTCAAACATAAAGGAGCCACCATGTCAAACATTAAAGAGCCGCAATGTCAAACATTAAAGAGCCATCATGTCGAACAATAAAGAGCCACCATGTCTAACATTAAAGAGCCACCATGTCGAACATTAAAGAGCCACCATGTCTAACATTAAAAAGCCACCTTTTTGAACATAAAAGAGCAACCAATGTCGAACATTAAAGAACCACTATGTCCAACATAAAAGAGACATAAACAATAAAGGGACACCATGTCAGACATTAAAAAAAACCCGAATCAAACATAAGAGAGCCACCATGTAGAACATTAAAGAGCCACCATGTCAAACATAGAAGAGCCACCATGTCAAACATAAAACAGCCACCATGTCAAACATAAAAGAGCCACCATGTCAAACATAAAAGAGCCATCATGTCAAACATATATGTGACTCCATGTCAAATATATACGTGACTCCATGTCACACATAAAAGAGCCACCATGTAAAACATATACACATGACTACATAACAAACATTAAACAGCCATCATGTCGAACATTAAAGAGCCATCATGTCAAAAATTAAAGAGCCACCGTGTCAAACATTAAAGACCCACCATGTCAAACATAAAAGAGCCACCATGAAAAGCATATACGTGACTCCATGCCAAATATATACGTGACTCCATGTCAAACACAGACGTGACTCCATGTGAAACACTAGAGAGCCACCATGTCAAACATTAAAGAGCCACGATGTCAAACATTTAAGAGCACCATGTTAAACATAAAGGAGCCACCATGTCGAACATTAAAGAGCCACCATTTCAAACATTAAAGAGCCATCATTACATTAAGGTGCCACCATGTCAAACATTAAAGAGCCACCATGTCAAACATTAAAGAGCCACCATGTCGAACATTAAATAGCCATCATGTCAAACATAAAAGAGCCACTATGTCAAACAATAAAGGGACACCATGTCAGACATTAAAAAAACCCGAATCAAACATAAGAGAGCCACCATGTAGAACATTAAAGAGCCACCATGTCAAACATAGAAGAGCCACCATGTCAAACATAAAACAGCCACCATGTCAAACATAAAAGAGCCACCATGTCAAACATAAAAGAGCCATCATGTCAAACATAAAGGAGCCACCATGTCAATCAAAAAAGAGCCACCATGTCAAACTTAAAACAGCCACCATGTCAAACATAAAGGAGCCACCATGTCAAACATTAAAGAGCCGCAATGTCAAACATTGAAGAGCCATCATGTCAAACATTGAAGAGCCACCATGTCAAACATTAAAGAGCCACCATGTCGAACATTAAAGAGCCACCATGTCCAACATATATGTGACTCCATGTCAAACATTATAGAGCCAGCATGTCAAACATTAAAGTGCTACCATGTCAAACATAGAAGAGCCACCATGTCGAACAATAACGAGTCACCATGTCAAGTATATTCGTGACTCCATGTCAAACATAAAAGAGCTACCATGAAGAACATTAAAGAGCCACCACGTAAAACATTAAAGAGCCACCATGTCAAACATAAAAGAGCCATCATGTCAAACATAAAGGAGCCACCATGTCAATCAAAAAAGAGCCACCATGTCAAACATAAAGGAGCCACCATGTCAAACATTAAAGAGCCGCAATGTCAAACATTAAAGAGCCATCATGTCGAACAATAAAGAGCCACCATGTCTAACATTAAAGAGCCACCATGTCGAACATTAAAGAGCCACCATGTCTAACATTAAAAAGCCACCTTTTTGAACATAAAAGAGCAACCAATGTCGAACATTAAAGAACCACTATGTCCAACATAAAAGAGCCACCATGTCAAACATAAAAGAGCCATCATGTCAAACATTAAAGAGCCACCATTTCGAACATTAAAGAGCCACCATGTCAAACAGTAAAGAGCCACCATGTCAAGCAAAAAAGAGCCACCATGTCCAACATAAAAGAGCCACCATGTCAAACATTAAAAGAGCCGCAATGTCAAACATTAAAGAGCCATCATGTCTAACATTAAAGAGCCACCATGTCGAACATTAAAGAGCCACCATGTCTAACATAAAGAGCCACCATTTCAAACATAAAAGAGCCACCATGTCAAAAATTAAAGAGCCATAATGTCAAACAGTAAAACGCCACCATGTCAAACAATAAAGAGACACCATGTCAGACATTAAAAAAACCCTGAATCAAACATAAGAGAGCCACCATGTAGAACATAAAAGAGCCACCATGTCAAACATTAAAGAGCCACCATGTCAAACATTAAAAAGCCACCATGTCAAACATTAAAGAGCCACCATGTCAAACATAAAATTTACACAATTTCAAACGTAAAAGTAAGCGTCATGCCAATTTTAAAGGAGCCACTATAGAGCTAAGGAAATTGTAGCACTAGCTACTTTACTTATTGTATGGTGGATGCTTACTATTTGGGGTGCTTGCTATCTGGGGGATGCTTGCGATCTGGGGGATGCTTGCGATCTGGGGGATGCTTGCTATCTGGGGGATGCTTACTATCTGGGGTCTGGGGAATGCTTGCTATCTGCGGATGCTTGCTATCTGGGGTTGCTTGCTATCGGGGGGATGCTTGCTACCTGGGGGATGCTTGCTATTTTGGGATCGATGCTTGAATGCTGTCTGAGGATGCTTGCTGTCTTGGGATGTTTTGTTTTTAGAGGGAATGTCTGTTGTTGTTTTTTGAAGGCTTTAGTTCGCTGTCTATTTGTTATTTGTAAAGAACAAGGATTCTAACCAGATGTCCCCCATCGGGGGGCGAAGATTGCTAGTATAATCTGAAATTAAAACGATCACAGACCAGTCGTATTATGCCTATCCGTCGGTTAATAACCCGAGCCAATTAACTCACCTGCACCTGATGAGCCTGTTGCGAAATGGCTACAGCGGACCGCATCAATCTGCGGCAGCGAAATTTAATGATCACTTGGATTCAGGTGTTTTGCCGCTGCGATGTCAATTTTGAGTTTCATTAAGTAGAGAATTTGATTCATTATCCCCAGGTGTTACTTTTATTCATGATTACTGTTTTATGCAAAATTGTGAATTTTTTACAACTTCCAGTTGCGTCTCTCTCCACCCTCTCACTTCTGTCACTCTCCACCCCTCAGCTCTGTTCTGTCACTCTCCACCCTCTCACTTCTGTCACTCTCCACCCCTCAGCTCTGTTCTGTCACTCTCCACCCTCTCACTTCTGTCACTCTCCACCCCTCAGCTCTGTTCTGTCACTCTCCACCCTCTCACTTCTGTCACTCTCCACCCCTCAGCTCTGTTCTGTCACTCTCCACCCTCTCACTTCTGTCACTCTCCACCCCTCAGCTCTGTTCTGTCACTCTCCACCCTCTCACTTCTGTCACTCTCCACCCCTCAGCTCTGTTCTGTCACTCTCCACCCTCTCACTTCTGTCACTCTCCACCCCTCAGCTCTGTTCTGTCACTCTCCACCCTCTCACTTCTGTCACTCTCCACCCCTCAGCTCTGTTCTGTCACTCTCCACCCCCTCAGTTCTGTCACTCTCCACCCCCTCAGCTCTGTTCTGTCACTCTCCACCCCCTCAGTTCTGTCACTCTCCACCCCCTCAGCTCTGTTCTGTCACTCTCCACCCCTCAGTTCTGTCACTCTCCACCCCCTCAGTTCTATCACTCTCCACCCCCTCAGTTCTGCCACTCTCCACCCCCTCAGCTCTGTCACTCTCCGCCCCCTCAGTTCTGTCACTCTCCACCCCCTCAGTTCTGTCACTCTCCACCCCCTCAGTTCTGTCACTCTCCCCCCTCTCAGTTCTGTCACTCTCCACCCCCTCAATACTGTCACTCTCCATACTCTCACTTCCGTCACTCCCCATACTCTCACTTCCGTCACTCCCCATACTCTCATTTCCGTCACTCCCCATACTCTCACTTCCGTCACTCCCCATACTCTCACTTCCGTCACTCCCCATACTCTCACTTCCGTCACTCCCCATACTCTCACTTCCGTCACTCCCCATACTCTCACTTCCGTCACTCCCCATACTCTCACTTCCGTCACTCCCCATACTCTCACTTCCGTCACTCCCCATACTCTCACTTCTTTCACTCTCTCCCTCATTCCGTCACGCTCTCCCTCATCCTATCACTATCCCTCATTACGTCACTCTCCTTTATTCCGTCACTCTCCTTCATTCCGTCACTCTCTCCCAAATTTCCGTCACTCTCTCCACACTCCGTCACTCTCTCCCTCATTCCGTCACTCTTTTCATGGTTTTAAAAATGATTTTAACAAAGGTAAGTAATGTTAAATTATTTTCAGCTTTCACTATAGCCAACTAATTAGATTTTTACTCCCCGATACTCTTATTTGAAATCTATTGATTTGCATCCTTTAAATCATCATTGAGTAAAAACACAGTAAATGAATTTGAATATCTTGACTCTACTCTTGCCTACTAACTAAGTAGACAAATAAGCATCTGTAGCTAATATTGTATTTTATATTAACATTCTATTAGCTCGTATATTGATTATTGATTTGCGTTTTTTTAAATACTCCAACAGGTCACCCGTTCTATTCCGGCGGCAACGGCAACGTAGCCACAGGCGGGAGTATGGCTGACGCAGCTGAGAGCGAATATTCTCCGCATATTCTGCAGCTGTTCGACCTTCTAGTGACCTACGCTATTTATCACCCGTCTGTTGGCTACGCCCAGGGTTAGAAAAGAGTTTGTTACTCTGCTAGGGATTGAGTCTGTCACTCTGCTAGGGATTGAGTCTGTCACTCTGCTAGGGATTGAGTCTGTCACTCTTCTAGGGATTGAGTCTGTCACTCTCCTAGGGATTGAGTCTGTCACTCTCCTAGGGATTGAGTCTTTCACTTCTAGGGATTGAGTCAGTCACTCCTCGAGTCTGTCACTCTTCTTGAGTCGGTCACTATTCTTGAATCTGTCACTCTTAGGGATTAATTAGGGAGTCTGTCACACTCTTTTTAGGCTTGAGTGAGTTCACCCCTTCTATGGTCAAATCTGTCACTCAATCTTCCTAATAAAACTTGTCACCCCGCTGGCCTCAGGCTAGATAAATCATTTCTACAGCTGTACAATCACACAATTACTCCTCGTTGACGTTCCCGCAGGTATGAGCGACTTGGCAAGCCCTCTACTAGTGGTGCAGAAAGACGAGGCCTACGCGTACATCTGTTTCTGCGCCCTGATGTGCCGAACCAAGGACAATTTCCGACGCGAGTCAACAGCTATGCTGACCAAGTTCCAGCACCTTCACGACCTCATCGTGCACATGGACGCGGAACTGGCGGCGTTCCTTCGCTGCCACGGCTTGGCCGATATGTTCTTCACGCATCGCTGGCTGCTGTTGGAAATGAAGCGCGAATTTCAATTCGATGACACTCTAAGAATGCTGGAGGTTCAATGGGCTGGGCTGCCGCACCTGTTCACCTTTCCCAAGAGTGCCGATGGTGTACCGCTGCAGGAGGATGCCTGCATCGGTGTGGCTTCTCCAGCCTCCGCCAGCACCAGCGCCGCGGCCGCCGTGTCTCCGCCGTCGCCGAAGGACACTCCCTACCTCCGACTGCAGTCCATGCTGAGACAGTCTCGCGAGGAAGCCTCAGCTCTTGCTTCTAGTGGCGCCTCGGCCACGGCCGCCGTGGTGCTGAAAGACGGCGTCGTTGAGCTGCCACCGCCCGAGGTTCTGGGCTGCGGCAACCCCTTCCTGCTGTTCATGTGCGCCAGCATGCTACAGGAGCATCGTGACCGGGTGATGCGTTCCTGTCACGATATGTGCGAGATTGTCATGCACTTTAATCGGCTGATTCGGAGTCACAATCTTGGCGCAATTCTTAATCGAGCCAGACAGATGTACACCGAGTACATGGAGGCCCAGGATGACAAGTTTTCTTTGGCTTTAACTAGCGGAGCTCAGTTGGCTGGGTCATCTAATTGATGCTTGACACTATTTTCTTTTAAGTCTATCACTTTGTCTGAGAGAAATGGTCGATTTTTCAAGTTCCAAAATAATAATGATTTTCTTTTGTTTGTTCAGAAGTTTCAGTTGTGATATGAGTTTTTGTTTGTATGCATTGCTGATAATAACCTAATAAAATAGTCTTATCTGTCTTATCTAGCGTACGCTGTCTAAAAATAGCAACACTGTTTTCATTCTCTAGTCAGCGTCCGCTGTGTCTATAAATAGCAAGTGTTTTCATTTTTTAGTCAGCGTACCCGTGTCTAAAAAAGGTTATCAAAGATTTTGCTGATAATAACCTAACAAAATAGTCTTATCTGTCTTATCTAGCGTACGCTGTCTAAAAATAGCAACACTGTTTTCATTCTCTAGTCAGCGTACGCTGTGTCTAAAAATAGCAAGTGTTTTCATTTTTTAGTCATCGTACCCGTGTCTCAAAATAACATCAGTGTCATTATCTGGCCAGCGTACGATGTGTCTAAAAATAGCAACAGTGTTTTGATTATTTAATCAGCATACGCTGTCTAAAAATAGCAACAGTGTCATTATCTCACCAGCGTACGAGCGTATGCTGTGTCTAAAAATAGCAACATCGTACGCTATACGTTTAAAAATAGTGACAGCGTTATTAACTGACGCTGTTAAGAACTGCTAACTGAGCTTTTAAATTGTGATTTAGCTTGTAAATAGAAATGACTGATTTATCAGTTGGAAAAAGGGTCACTGATATAAATATGATAAATTTATTTTTTTTTGAATTCAATAATAAATCATTTGTTCTTTTGATTCATGATTTCTTTAGAATGGAGTGAATTTTTTTGTCTTAAATAGGTTTTTAACTTGAGACTTTTTTGATCATCAGGTTATTATATCTGCTTATCTCGCTCTTTATTGATTATTATTATTTAACCTTTAGTTATTATTATTATTCAATTGGGTGATGGCCAGCATTTACATTGAGTCGCAATATTATAATTATATTTAACTGACTATTACAATTATATTGTCGACTTCTTGTCATGCCCTTGCTTATCAGATCAAATTAAAATGTTTGGTAATTATTTACGTATTGATAATGATTAATTGCATCAATATAGCAGGTTATCAAAGATTTTGAAACACTGCGCAAACTTTCCTAACTGGCTGATTTGCTATTTTGACATAAATAAAAGTGACTTATAATCACTTCATTCACATTCTTTCCCGCGTTATTACTTATTGCTACTTATATTAATATTATCCTGCAATGCTACTGTATGCCTTGGTTCCTGTCCATTCCAATTGACAGTTTTTTTGTTCAGACAAAATATACCGATATGCCATGCTGCATTCTGCATTAGAAGTCCTGCAAATTCCCGTTTATCGAATAAGTTACTTGCTGACTGCTGCTATCTGCTCTGCTTTTTATGGTCCATGATGCTCCCAGATCCTCAGTTGCTGGGCCAGCCTCCCAGATCCTCAGTTGCTGGGCCAGCCTCCCAGATCCTCAGTTGCTGGGCCAGCCTTCAAGATCCTCAGTTGCTGGGCCAGCCTCCCAGATCCTCAGTTGCTGGGCCAGCCTCCCAGATCCTCAGTTGCTGGGCCAGCCTCCCAGATCCTCAGTTGCTGGGCCAGCCTTCAAGATCCTCAGTTGCTGGGCCAGCCTCCCAGATCCTCAGTTGCTGGGCCAGCCTCCCAGATCCTCAGTTGCTGGGTCAGCCTCCCAGAGTGTCAGTTGCTGGGCCAGCCTCCCAGAGTGTCAGTTGCTGGGCCAGCCTCCCAGATCCTCAGTTGCTGGGCCAGCCTCCCAGATCCTTCGTTGCTGGACCAGCTTCCCAGATCCTCAGTTGCTGGGCCAGCCTTCAAGATTCTCAGTTGCTGGACCAGCCTCCCAGATCCTCAGTTGCTGGGCCAGCCTCCCAGATCCCCAGTTGCTGGGCCAGCTTCCCAGATCCTCGGTTGCTGGGCCAGCCTCCCAGATCCTCAGTTGCTGGGCCAGCCTCCCAGATCCTCAGTTGCTGGGCCAGCCTTCAAGATCCTCAGTTGCTGGGCCAGCCTCCCAGATCCTCAGTTGCTGGGCCAGCCTCCCAGATCCTCAGTTGCTGGGTCAGCCTCCCAGAGTGTCAGTTGCTGGGCCAGCCTCCCAGATCCTCAGTTGCTGGGCCAGCCTCCCAGATCCTTCGTTGCTGGACCAGCTTCCAGATCCTCAGTTGCTGGGCCAGCCTTCAAGATTCTCAGTTGCTGGACCAGCCTCCCAGATCCTCATTTGCTGGGCCAGCCTCCCAGATCCTCAGTTGCTGGGCCAGCCTTATGTGATTCTGCCTTTTTACCAGATATTTTAAATTTTATGTTTCCATATACTAAAAATTGGAATCTAAAATAGCCACTTTTTGCCATAGAAGTTGTCAGAAGTCAACTTTTGTGCAAACTAAAATAACAATAAATTTAGCACTGACAAAAAATAAATTTCTGTTGCAAAAGCTCAGTTAGTGAGACACTAAAGACATACAAAGTATATTAAACAACCTGTAAGCCATTCAACAGACTCCGTCATCCAATTCTGGCTAGTACATTATTTCAACATCGAACAAATTAATTTGTGTCTGTAAATAACCGAACGCAGACGAGAGATTTTCAGAAGCATGTCAAAGTTTAACGTTGACAAGATAACAGTTAGTCAGACCCAGTGCTTTTTTGATAACAAAACTGGTACGAAAGTGTATGAGAAGCCGAGTCTGATGCAGTATGAAAGTCAGCACTTTAAGTGCAAAGCGATTATTGAGTTGGAGGAGTGCGTTGCCGACCGGAACTGGACAATCGGACTCATTCAGGTGAGATTCGAATTTTGTGATAATAAGTTACAGGTAATTGCGTGTCTGATTATTACCGTGTCTAACAGGTTTGATGGTGATGATTCCCGTGTCTAACAGGTGTAATGATTCCCGTGTCTAACAGGTGTAATGATTCCCGTGTCTAACAGGTTTGATGGTGATGATTCCCGTGTCTAACAGGTTTGATGGTGATGATTCCCGTGTCTAACAGGTTTGATGGTGATGATTCCCGTGTCTAACAGGTTTGATGGTGATGATTCCCGTGTCTAACAGTTTGATGGTGATGATTCCCGTGTCTAACAGGTTTGATGGTGATGATTCCCGTGTCCAACAGGTTTGATGGTGATGATTCCCGTGTCTAACAGGTTTGATGGTAATGATTCCCGTGTCTAACAGTTTGATGGTGATGATTCCCGTGTCTAACAGGTTTGATGGTGATGATTCCCGTGTCTAACAGGTTTGATGGTGATGATTCCCGTGTCTAACAGGTTTGATGGTGATGATTCCCGTGTCTAACAGGTTTGATGGTGATGATTCCCGTGTCTTACAGGTTTGATGGTGATGATTCTCGTGTCTGACAGGTTTGATGGTGATGATTCCCGTGTCTAACAGTTTGATGGTGATGATTCCCGTGTCTAACAGTTTGATGGTGATGATTCCCGTGTCTAACAGGTTTGATGGTGATGATTCCCGTGTCTAACAGTTTGATGGTGATGATTCCCGTGTCTAACAGGTTTGATGGTGATTCCCGTGTCTAACAAGTTTGATGGTGATTCCCGTGTCTAACAGGTTTGATGGTGATTCCCGTGTCTAACAGGTTTGATGGTGATTCCCGTGTCTAACAGGTTTGATGATTCGCGTCTGAAGGCTGCCTACGGCTGTTCAGTCCAAGGACTGGGGGGTCGCCAAACACTCTCAATTACCCCAGCTAATGCTGGCACCCATTTTACAGCTGGGTGAACTGAAGCAATGCAGAGTTAAGTGTCCTGCCTAAAGACACAGATTGTTGTTCCTAGTGGGTTAAGAATCGAACCCCTGACCTTTCAGTCGTGAGTCTGATGCCCTAACCACTAGGCTAGAACCCCGTGTCTAACCCCCTGTGTTATGTTACATTATTACTCAAGTAATGTGGGAGAAGTAGACTGAAGATTTTTCCTTCTATATTTATCCAGTTTTGTACTTTTACACTCCATCAGTGACAGAAGCTTCAGTGTGTCTAGCCGATTGATAAATTCTAACACTTGCAACCCGCCCGCAGGCCTGCGACAGCATGTACCTGGAGAACCGCTACGGCCGGCACGGCAGCTCATTCTGGGAGTTTCATCCCATCAAGTCCGGCCGGCACCGGATGGTGAACGACAGCGACGGCCGGCAGTATCCTTTCTACAGCGTCACCTCCAGCAAGTGCGAGGTCACCCGGGGAGCCGTACACAACTGCGTAGTGAAGCTGCAGTACGCCGATCACTTCTATCCCACCGTGGTCTGGGAGCTGCCCTACTGCGGCGGGGCCAAGCTTACTGAGGTTATTCGCAGACAGGACTTCTGGATCTGGCTGGTGAGATCCTGGATGCCGGCGCATTACATCTCTCACCTCATATCTCACCCCATATCTCACCCTATATCTCACCCCATCTCTCACCCACTCTCTCACGCCATCTCTCACCCCATCTCTCACCCACTCTCTCACGCCATCTCTCACCCCATCTCTCACCCACTCTCTCAGGCCATCTTTCACCCCATCTCTCACCCACTCTCTCACGCCATCTCTCACCCCATCTCTCACCCACTCTCTCAGGCCATCTTTCACCCCATCTCTCACCTGATGTCTCAACGCTTATCTCTCACCCATCTCTCACTCCATCTCTCATTTCATATCTCACCTTATCTCTCACCCATCTCTCACTCCATCTCTCATTTCATATCTCACCTTATCTCTCACCCATCTCTCACTCCATCTCTCATTTCATATCTCACGCCATCTCTCACCCCCTCTCATCCCATTTCGGACTCCATCTTTCACCTCATCTCTCACCCCATATCTCATCCAGTCTCTCATTCCATCTCTCATCCCATCTCTCATCCCAACTCTCATCCCATCTCTCATCCCAACTCTCATCCCATCTCTCATCCCAACTTTCATCCCATCTCTCATCCCAACTCTCATCCCAACTCTCATCCCATCTCTCATCCCAACTCTCATCCCATCTCTCATCCCAACTCTCATCCCATCTCTCATCCCAACTCTCATCCCATCTCTCATCCCAACTCTCATCCCATCTCTCATTCCATCTCTCATCCCAACTCTCATCCCATCTCTCATTCCATCTCTCATCCCAACTCTCATCCCATCTCTCATTCCATCTCTCATCCCAACTCTCATCACATCTCTCATTTCATATCTCATCTTGTCTCCCACCCCATTTCTCACTCCATCTCCCACCCCATCTCCCATTCAAAAATCTTATCGGATATCTCATTAATAGCTCCCGATCAAACATCCCATAGCACATCCCACCCCACAGGTGGCCGTGAGGCGCGCCGGCCACTACAACCGAGGCAACGACGTGTTCCACGTTGGCAAAGACGAGTTGTACATCCTGCGCAGCATGCGCTGGCACTACTGCCTGCACATGCGGTTCGACCCAGATGAACGCGTCGGCAACCGCCTGCGCTCGGTGGCTGACCGTCAAGTCGAAGAGCCGAGCATCCTGTTGCACTCTGACGAGCCGGTGCCCCTGTCGGCTGTGCACCCGCCTCACTGCAACGCTGCCCAGTCGCTAATCTGGTATCCCAGAGTGCGCACCGGACACCACAAACCCGAACTGCTGGTGCCGCCTCGGCAGGCCATCGTGCCCTGGGACCGCTGGTCCGCAGAGATGCTGCCCGGACTGTCGCCTCGGCCGCAGCGGCCCCGAGAGCTGCGCGTCTGTCCGCTGTGGTCCAAGGACTCCGACATCGGCGTGGCGCCCGCAAAGGTTCAGCAGCCGCTGCCATCATCGGAGACATCGCCAGCCGCTCTGGCGGAGAACCCCCTGGCCGAACGTCTGCTTCGAGCTCACAAGAAGCGATGGCAATTCTTGAAAGGCGACGGTTTCGCTGGCAACAGTCGGGCAAAGAGTAAATTGTTGCTCAACTCCACAGATTCTTCCGGGTTGGCCATGTCCATCAAGCAGGCGGCTGCTGCTGCGGCGGCTGCTGCCGCTGCTTCCGTTGTCTGAAGATGCTTCTGGGCCCAGGATGGACAGACGATTTTTGGTGCATCATTTTTTTTCTCAAGCTGAAGCAAAAAATAAGTTTCAATTGTTTGCTTCGTTCAATTTTATTTGCTGCATTTTTTCTTGAATAAGTAATGGAAAACTGCTTTAAATGCTTGTTTTGCTGCGTCAGCTTTCACCGAAAGATATATATGTAATCATATTTTCCCGTTTAAATATTGACCATCAGCAAGTCAAACAGATTTGACCCTCTACTTGGGTTTGGGCCAAAATGTTCCGGTCTGATCTACAACTGATGGACTGGCGTGTTGCTTTCTCTGCGATTTTGTCTCCTCTTGTTTCTCTCCTTCCAGAGCAGTTCTTCAACTTTCATCCGCCTGCTCCTGCCCTCTGCCCGCTCTCCGCTCCCTGGTCTCTCCCTCTTCCTCCTTCTCTCCTCTCCCATCTCCTCTTAATCTCTCTCTCCTTCCTTGCTCCCCCTCTCCCTCTCCCCCCTACTCTCCCTCTTCCTCTCCCCCTCCTTCTCTCCCTTTCCCCTCTCCCCTCCTTCTCTCCCTCTCCCTTCTCCCCTCCTTCTCTCCCTCTCCCTTCTCCCCTCCTTCTCTCCCTCTCCCTTCTCCCCTCCTTCTCTTCCTCTCCTTTCCTTCTCTCCCTCTCCCCTCCTTCTCTCCCTCTCCCTTCTCCCCTCCTTCTCTCCCTCTCCCTTCTCCCCTCCTTCTCTCCCTCTCCCTTCT
>NIVC01001178.1:342500-344002 GCA_002269645.1 Macrostomum lignano
CAAGGTCATCAACTGGAAGCCACGCAGACCTCTAGCCGTAACGATGAGCTTAAAGTTAAAAACTCAATTCGAATTACTTAGTACAGTGCAAGCGGGTAGTCACTTATCGACCGTTTCTAAGGGCAACCGTCATCTTCATCACGCTGAGCCTGTCGTGGCATGTAAGTTTGATTGAAGAGAATTCTCATTTCATATGATAAACTGACTGATGACACAATCGAGTAGACGTATTTTGAAAATGAGGTATTGCAAATGTGTCAGGGGTAAAGGGTATTCAGTGGGTATTCAGTGGGGTATTAACATATGATAGTCAGAGGGTAAAACACAGGATAGTTTTCGTCAGTGGGTATTAAACACAGGAGAGTCAGTGGGTATTAAACACAGGATAGTCAGTGGGGTATTAAACACAGGATAGTCAGTGGGTATTAAACACAGGAAAGTCAGTGGGTATTAAACACAGGATAGTCAGTGGGTATTAAACACAGGATAGTCAGTGGGTATTAAACACAGGAAAGTCAGTAGGTATTAAACACAGGATAGTCAGTGGGTATTAAACACAGGAAGTCAGTGGGTATTATACACGGATAGTCAGTGGGTATTATACACAGGATAGTCAGTGGGTATTAAACACAGGATAGTCAGTGGTATTAAACACAGGAGAGTCAGTGGGGTATAGATATAATATATGTCACGGGTAATATGACTTTATCTGGTTTTTTAAATTGAGCTATTTAACAACAACCTGTCCCCAGATATTCAAGCCATATCGATTCTCTACGTGATCACGTGATGCAGCTGGCAGTCACGTGAGGTTCTGCACCCTCACCTACCTGCTGGTGGCTCTGACGGCCACGCCCGGTTTGGCACCTGTTTTTCCTGTCGGTTTGGAAAGAAACTTTCCCTGCAAATTGGCAGTGTGTGAGTGAAATATTTATCAATAGTTCTCGATGAAAGCTTCGTGTAAATGTCTTTTAATTTACGTAGAAATTTCATTCAGGGTACAGCGGCCTGCTGTCTACTTGCTGGCCTGATGCCAGGTGGCATTGTGCCCTGTTCTAACTTCATGGTCACCGCCGCCGGAGTTCTTGGCGCCAACGCACTACTGCTCCCCTGGGCCAGCTTGCCGGATGTGATACAGGTAGTTTTGGTTATCTAACAGCTTGACAGGATCTCTAATAGCTTGACAGGGATCTCTAACATTGACAGGGATATCTAAGCACTTGACAGGGATCTCTAACAGCTTGACAGGGATCTCTAACAGCTTGACAGGGATCTCTAATAGCTTGACAGGGATCTCTAACAAGCTTGACAGGGAAATATCTAACAGCTTGACAGGGATCTCTAACAGCTTGACAGGGATCTCTAACAGCTTGACAGGGATCTCTAACAGCTTGACAGGGATCTCTAACAGCTTGACAGGGATCTCTAATAGCTTGACAGGGATCTCTAACAGCTTGACAGGATCTGTAACAGCTTGACAGGGATATCTAACAGCTTGACAG
>NIVC01001179.1:0-30560 GCA_002269645.1 Macrostomum lignano
AAATTGCCAAGAAAGTTGCATTCAAGCCAAGCCAAACCCCTTTTTTCACAGTCCATGAGTAATAGAACAGGAAAAGTGATTGAACTTATTTTCAAGTGCATTTTAACAATGCCCATTCCATGTTTATGTCTGTATGAACTGTTTTTAAAAACTTTGCGTCATTTTAGTACAGGGGTCGGCGAACTCCGGACGCGAAGCCTCTGTATCCGCCTTCGGGTCCTTTGAAACTTCACCAACAAAAATCTAGCCCGCTTAAAGTTTGTGTCCCTTTTTACTCTATTCTCTCAAGTAATTTCCTCTCCTCTCCTCTCCTCTCCCTCTCTCCTCCCTCTCCTCTTTTTTCTCTGACCATCTCTTCTCTCCCCTCCTCTGGCCCACTGTCATGCACTGGATTCTCCATCCGGCCCTTGAGGTAACAAAAGTTTGTCGACCCCAATTTTGAGTACTTGTCATGAAACAGTTATCCCAACTAGCAGGTTCCTGTGCAAAGCAGAAACCCCGCTGCTCCCCAGGCCTGTGCAGCGCCAATCCGCTCGGGAGGGCAGCAGCGGCTGGCGCAGCTACCAGCTGAACCCGGGCCCCTACCAGCAGCGGCCCAGCTCCAGCCGGCCCGCCTGGCTCAGCATCGCCTGCCGACGTGGCCGACTCTGCCTGCCGACGCCATCGGCGAGGTCTGGAGCATCGCGAGCCGGTCGCGCCGGATTTCCGCCTGCTCGAGGGCGACGATGCCGGTTGCGACGCCTGCGCGGCCCGCCCGGCCTCCGACTCCGACGCCTGGCCGGCTGCCCAGCCTCTGACCGGCTGTGGGCCACCGACGCCAGGGGCCAGGCGCACACCTGGCTGCCCGGCGGCTCTGACGTAAGCGCTGGCGCCTGGCGCCCAGTGCCGGTAGGCGGCGGCGCCGAACCCGCTGCAACAGCTGCACCCCGAACTATCGTCGATCTGGCGATCTCTGGCGACCTCGCCGTCGCCTGCTGCGGCACGAGCGGCCGCGTGTTCGCCGCCGACGCTTCTTTAACTGACTCTGCTGCCGCTGCCACCGCCTCGACTGCCGGCCTGTGGCGCCCCATCGGCTGTCACGGTCGCCACGTGGTCTCCGTGAGCATCGGCGTGCAGGGAATTGCGGTGGCCGATGGCAGCGGCCGACTGTACCGGCTTGTGGTGAGAGAGAAAGAGAAGCCTACTTTTGCACTTGCATGTTTGACGTTCTTTGCGTTGGTTTTTGTCTCCATTGGGGCGTTTCTATTGGAGGTCGTGTCTGAAAGTTATGACAAATGGGGGCGCCTCGATTCTGGAAGAATATTTTTGTGCATACACACATAACCGCTCCACTCGCCCGTTGTGTCGTGACTAACTAAGAATTATTATTTCTATTATCTGAGTGTTTTTAAACGATTTCGTACTTTCCTATATTTCTACTATCAGTAGAGTTAAAGTATCTTATAAAAGTTCATTATTTTTAAATATAATGCATGCAATATTCTGCCATCTCTACTGCAAGTAAAGTATGATGAGAATGCTTTTTATTGTCAGTTGTTGCATTCGTGTATCTTAAACGGCATTCATGCACAAATCGTTGCAGGGCCAGGAAACTCTGATGCCAGGAGGCTCTGATGATGAAGCCAGCTTGGAATCTGGTAGCAGCATCAGTAGCGACAGCAGCGACTCAGAAAGCGATGGTGACTGGCAGCTGGTGTGAAATCCGGCACGGGTGAAGGCCATTGTATTAGCTAAGGGCAATATCATCTTTTTGTTAAAACTTAGGGCTCTTTTTAAAAAAATTGTTTGCAATTTTTATGAAATTTTTGTAGCCAAAAGCCTCAAGGGATGCCAAATTTTTTACAGCTTTTTGAAGGCAAACCTGCACTCTTTTACCGATTGGATATTACAAGTTTAAAGTTTATTTCGGTATCAAGCTGTAGGATTTTTTTATGTACATTGCTTATGTACATCGCTGTACATTGTAGCTTAAACATTAAATTAGCCTTCCAGTGACATATGTTATGAAGTCAGTAGTCCAAGTTTTGTAATATTATTCCATTAGTTTAGCTATTCTTCTGCTTCAGGTGCTTGTAGAGGAAGCGCAACTATCGACTGACGCAATTTTGACTGCAGACGGTGTTTAGGTTAGGGTTTAAGTTAGGGCTTAGGCTAGCGTTTAGGTTAAGGTTTGACTTACGGTTTATGCTATGGTTTAGGTTAGGGTTTAACTTACGGTTTATGTTATGGTTTAGGTTAGGGTTTAACTTACGGTTTATGCTATGGTTTAGGTTAGGGTTTAACTTACGGTTTATGCTATGGTTTAGGTTAGGGTTTAACTTACGGTTTATGCTATGGTTTAGGTTAGGGTTTAACTTACGGTTTATGCTATGGTTTAGGTTAGGGTTTAGGCTAGGGTTTAAATTAGGGCTTAGGTTAGGGTTTAGGCTAGGGTTTAGGTTTGGGTTTGGGTTAGGGTTTGGGTTAGGGTTTAGGCTAGGGTTTGGGTTAGGGTTTGGGCTAGGGTTTAGGTTAGGGTTTAGGCTAGGGTTTGGGTTAGGGTTTAGGCTAGGGTTTAGGTTAGGGTTTGGGTTAGGGTTTAGGCTGGGGTTTAGGTTAGGGTTTAGGTCAAATTCAGGTCGGGTTTAGGTTAGGTCTAAGTTAGAGTTTAGGTTAGGGTTTAGGTCAAATTCAGGTCAGGTTTAGGTTACGTTTAGGTTAGAGATTAGGTTGGGGTTTAGGTTAGGGTTTAGGTTAGGGTTTTAGGTTACGGTTTAGGTTATGGTTTAGGTTACGGTTTAGGTTATGGTTTAGGTTAAGGTTTAGGTTAAGGTTTCGGTCATGTTCAGGTCAGGTTTAGGTTAGGTTTAAGTTAGTGTTTAGGTTAGGATTAGGTTAGGGTTTAGGTCAAGTTCGGGTCAGGTTTAGGTTTGATTTAAGTTAGAGTTTAGGTTAAGTTTAGGTTAGGTAATTGGCAGTCAATTCGCGGCAGTCAAATGACAGTGAATTTATCGGTGAGTCAATTGTCGCTGACCCACGCATATGTAGTAAATATATAAACTCTAGTATTATAAACGATCATGGCTAACAGGATGTATTTGCCTCTCAGATCAGCATATGTACGTATTTGTTATCCTTCGTCTTATCATTTGTAAATATAACCATCGTTTATATAGAATACTTACTTGTGCTATTCATGCAGTCCACATACTTGTAAGCTTAATGATCGGTACTAAGCCAGAAAAGACAGGTGTCCATGGGTAAACATGACATACCTGTACGTCCATCATTCTGTTTGTAGTGCTTATTATAGCATCTAGTTTTACTCCACCTCTACACTTTCCATGCCTCATTGTAACTGTACATATCGCGGTCCTTAAAACTTATACGTGTATATGTAATTTACTGTAGATAGATATATGCATAACTACAGCATGTATCTGATATATGCGGCGACAGAATGCGACCTCTATGGCGACCCCCCTCAGGGAGTACGCTTGCCCTGGTGCTTGACTGAGTGCTGCAGACCGCTATTCTTTCAACGACGACTGCTTCCTGCTGCAGCGACGCATGCATGGGTTTGATGCCAACCAGATAGGCGGCTCATCAGCGTGCTTGCTAGCCGACGATCTCGTACCTATCTGCTGTCCTCACGACCGTCGGGGGCGCCCAGCTCCCAGCTGGACCGGCTGGTGAGCGTTGTGGTACGGTGAGTGTCGGCCTGATGGTCAACACAAACGAAAACCGTCTTGCTCTGTGGGCCAGACGACATCGAGACTGCATACAACTGCCGAGGCGGTGATGGTGACGAATTGCTTCCACACTGTCTGCACTTCCTCCTTTTTCTGGAGCCTGACGTTCACGAGGATCTGCGAAGTCGCCGCGTACTTGCCTGAGCTGTCTTCCGTTGTGCTGCGAGGGCTGTCCTGCCAGTCCGAGGCCCTTTGCAGTTGCCTGACCGCAGAGAGGGCGCCCCGCTGTTTCAGGCAGAGATCGAGATCTTTTATTGTACAATGCCGAGACCTGGAACTTGACAGAGTCGTTCGAACAGCAGGTCGATGCGACACACGCTGGCCTGCTGCATGCGCGTCACACTCAAGATCGGCTACCAGTGTGTCACCAATGCGGCACTCTGCAGATGTATATCGGCGCACCGGCCTGTCGGATCCCGTCTCAGCGAACTGTTGCGCCGTCAGCGACTCCAGCTGGCAGGCTACATCATCCGAGTCGAGTTTTACTGCCCGCAAACGAGAAGCCGCAAAAGATTCAAGTGGCATTGGAGTTAGAAATGCAGATGCAGTGTGTATTAAAACGCAGGTGGCGAAGTTACCATGAACATTATTTTTAGTTATTCTGGTTAATATTATTATAGAAATATAATTTTCAAACAAAAAGATTTGTTAAATAATTTTTGTTCTGTGCGATAAAAAATATGTATATAACTTTGTTAAGCTGTAATAATTTTAAACTCTTTTTAATACATTTTACGCTGCATAAACAATTCCGACATTCTGCTCACTGATCGATGTTATCTGATCAGAACTCGGTTGTATGTAGACCTAGGCCATAGTTATAGCTCATGCTTGACTTAAGGGCCTTAGAATATCATTCTTTTGTTTGCATAAATGATAGATGTATGTTTATTAAATTGCTTTGTAGTTTTTTGCTAGTGTCTCTTCACGTGTTCACTATAAATATACCATGCGCTTTGCAGACTACAGCTCACTCATCCTTTAACTATACTTTTATTTCAATTGGAATTCATAGCGCTTTAGCTGCAGAACTGCTGCGTTTATTTATTCAGTGTTAATTTCGCAGTTGTTAAGTTTCCAAACCCCTTAATGTTTTTGTATGTTCTATCAAAATGTTTATTTCATTTTAATTCAGTAGTTGAATTAAAGCTGTTGTAGCAGTTGTTAAGGGGGTGAATTCTAGAGGGTAAAGACCCAAGGGGCAGATTTTGGAGGGTAAAGATGCAAGGGGGATATAGAGGGTGGTTTTGTATTTTGGCAAAAATTCATTTGGTCCCATTATCTTACCTTTAATTTTTTTGTCTCTGCCTAAACCTTAAGAGTAAGTCAAAAAGGAGGCAACTACCTTACCCCCTGCTCCTTTTTATACCACTGTTTCAATTAAACTTGTCAATAACTAATTAGTGCTTATATTCAATTTAGGTAGGGAGGCCTATTTATATTATATTAGGCCTATTAACATTTAGCTAGAAGACTTTTCTAATTTAAGTACAATTTTTTTTTAAAAATAGGGGCTCATATATTTACTTTTATTTAAGAAGCATTTTATTATAAAAACATATACATTTGTTATTCAGCAATATATTAAATTTAAAGTATAAAATAATAGTTTAAAATATGTACCATGATTTTTTCATTGTAATTTTATTTATAAAAATTAAACATTAAATAAAAAGGTAAAATAAAGCTCAATAGGATTGTCTCTGAGATGCAAGCTTTGCTAATACACCAGGATGGAATCTTTGCATGACAAGTTTGGAACAAAAAGTTGCGCACAATTTTTTGCGCAAGTTTTTATACCCATAAATGCGCAAGTTTTCAGCCACTTGAATTTTTTAACTACTTTTTTATGATGTTTTATTAAAGTTTAAATAAATCCTTAAAAATTAATAAATTTATTTTTCAGTTTGATGTAGTTCCCGGTAGCTTTGTTTTTAAAGTTATAATGACTTTGTTCTACTGTAACACATGCAATATTCAAACTTTCAATGAAATTATACATGATTTCTAAGAATATTAAGCTGCGCACATGTAAGCTTTTTAAAGTTGCTCAAGTTCGCTAGAAATGTGCGCGCATGTGCGCAAGTTTTTGTTAGCGCGCACAGAACGCGTCTAGGATTTTGTACAAAATTCCATCCTGGCTAATACATTAATTATTTTGCCATTTTTATATATATAAGTTTGCAATTAATTTGTTTTAATGTCTTTTTTACAATAATTTTATCAATATTAGTCCACTTCAATAATAGCCATTTTAATAATAAATGATGACCAATTTGGTAATAGCCACTTTCATAAACAAGTAAAAATATATCAGAGGTTGGCAACCTTTAGTCTATAGGCCAGATCTGGCCTGCAAAGACTTTCTATGTGGCCTGCAAACTTTCTTAATCTTAATTATTATAATCAAGCTTGCACCTTAATTGTAACTTTATTGTTTTCTTTACAAAAGTTTTGTGCACTAAAATGGGGTACTTCTTTCCTCAATTGCCAACTTTAATAACAAATTAATAATAAGATATGATTTGACTGTATAAGTGGTTATTTTCAAGCTCTAAATAGATAGTATATCAGTTCAAACTTTTGAATAGATTATAAATATAGGAACTGAGGGCTAAAGAAAGTGGGGTAGTAGAGAAAATATAAATATAGTAATGTAGTAAGGATGCAAGGGCAGATTCTAGAGGGTAAATAATTAGGGAAAATGGATTCTGGAAGGTAAAGACCCAAGGGTAGATTTTGGAAAGTAAAGACCTAAGGAGGGGGGGGGCAAATTCTAGAGAGTAAAGACCCATGGGGTAGATATTGGAAGGTAAAGAACCAAAGGAGGCAGATTCTGGAAAATAAAGACCCAAGAAGAGGGAGGTGATACTGGAAGGTAAAGACCCAGGGGCATACATGCGCAACCCCTCTGATTTACACTGGCCATGCGACTTACTTTTTGACCAAAAATGCAACTTACCTGTAAAAGAAACCCTAACGCAATTTTGGGTAAACAGCAGGAGTAACTATGACTGTCTTATGAGGTATAAATGCCTCGTCATCTAATTAGTACTATGTCTGTATTCTTTAGGCTGGGGATTTTCGCGACTTACCCCTGGTCCACCACAAATTACGGTGGCCAGATCGGCCAGGTTGGCCAGCAGTTGCGCATGTATGCCTAGGGGGCAGATATTGGAGGGTAAAGAACCAAGGGAGGCAGATTTTGGAAAATAAAGACCCAAGGAGGGGGGTAGATTCTGGAAAGTAAAGACCCAAGGGAAGGATTCCTGGAAGGTAAAAACCTAGGGAGGGGGCAGATATTAAAGGGTAAAGATCTAAAGGGGCAGATACTGGAAAGTAAAGATCCAAGGGAAGGATTCTGGAAGGTAAAGACCCAGGAAGGTAGATACTAGAGGGTAAAGACCCAGGGAGCACATTCTGGAAGATAAACACCCAGGTTGGGAGGTAGATTCTAGAGGGTAAAAGACCCAGGGGGGGGGGCAGATTCTAGAGGGTAAAGAAAGACCCAGGGGGAAAGGAAAGTAATTGGGGGTAACCAGTGGCCTGTGGTCTTGAACTAAAAACCTGATATGGCCCTCAAATGGAAAAGTTGCCAACTCCTAAAATATGTAAAATATGTAATAGAAAATAATTGCACTATAGATTATATTAATATATTCATTGATATGTACAAAAAGATTTTGTAAACTAACTTCAAGATTTGGATTGATATAAAAAAGAAAACTATATATGCCAACCCATATTTTAAGCTATACATATAGTTTTTTATTTCTGATGTGCCAGGCCAGATGAATATACAAGCTAAGACATCTTGTCAACCAAATATTGTGTAGATTAGAATCTCTGAGTTAGTGACTTGACTTTATAGAATCTACTTTTTACTTCATTGACATTAATTATATTTACTTACTTCAATTTTTTTTATATGTAATGTAATTAGCCAAATTTTAATTTTTTACACAGTAAGTGCACAAATAAAAAATGTTTTTACAGTTTCACTAGAAAATTAAACCATAATTGGCAATAAAAAGTTAGTGTTAATTATTAAACTAATAGTTGCAAATGTTAATTACCATAAAGATACAGTGTTGGTAGTTGTAAATCTGCTTTGTTACCAAAGTGGCTATTAACAGTGGTTGGTCATTTAAATTTGTTATAATTTTTGACAAAATGAACTTATAATCTTAAATGAAGGTCCATATCTTGAGATTAAAAAATTAAATTTTTGTTTCCACTATTTCAAAAGTAACCAAGCTTAAAGTTTTTGTCAAGTTTTAATAAAAATTTGTTCCCCTATCTATTTTTAGCAATTTCATTGTATATTCTATGAAGTTAATATTCAGCTAGATATATTATACTATTATAGCAACTTGAATATGTTAATTACTTCTAAAAACGCATAGAATTTTTTTTATATTCCACAGTCTCAATTAGAAGAAATTTTCAACCAAATCTATTAGAAATTGCTACTTTCTAATCTTGAAGTATATGCTTTCATGTAAATTAACATAGGAAACTGCAGCATTGCTTAATGGTCAACTTTTCTTTGAACTTTTCTTTCTTTTCTTTGCTATACTATTCTCAAAACTTGAGAAATTTCTCAATGAGCAACTTTCTAAGTCGTGCATAAATGAAAATATAACGAAGTGCTGTAACTGTCATTCTATTTCATTTGTCTATAATATATCATTCTGTTTCTTTTTTCAATCGCATGCAAGATGCCGAATAACAAGGCAAAGGCAGCGAAGGGAAAGAAGAAGGTGGCGGCCGCGCCCGCCATCGTTAAGAAGGCCGTCGAGAAGAAAGTCTCGAACCCTTTGATTCAAAGCCGGCCTAAGAATTTCGCCATTGGCCAGGACATTCAGCCGAAGCGCGATCTCGGCCGCTTCTGCATGTGGCCCCGCTACATCCGAGTCCAGCGGCAGCGCAGCGTGCTCATGAAGCGCCTGAAGGTGCCGCCGGCCATCAACCAGTTCAGCACCGCACTGGACAAGCCGGCCGCCGCCCAGGTGTTCCGCATCCTGGAGAAATACAAGCCCGAGACTAAGCTCCAAAAGAAAGAGCGACTGAGGCAGCGCGCCGAGCAGCGGGCCGCCGGCCAGGCTGACGAGCCAACCAAACGTCCCAACACCATCCGCTTCGGTATTAACAACGTTACCTCGCTGATCAAGCGCAAGAAGGCTCAGATGGTAGTCATTGCGCACGATGTTGATCCCATCGAGATTGTGCTGTACCTGCCAGCTCTCTGCCGAAAGATGGACGTGCCGTATGCGATTGTCAAGGTAAATCCTTACTACCCTGACTTTGCAGTGTCGCATACATTCTGAAAGAACCTAGAAGTTTTGCACCTTTTTCCGTTCCGTTTCAACTAATCTGCAGTACAATTTAGGCAACTCGACATTCATTTTTGACAATCTATTTCTATACTTTCAGTCGGACTTTCAAATTAGACAAGGCAAACTTTAATTTAGACATCAGATAATCGTTTTAGACAGCGGATATTCAATTTAGACACATCTGAGCCCTTCAGACCTTTGCTTCCTGTCACCTCTGCTTCTGACCTCTTCGCTTACATGTACATGTACATTCTGTAGCAATTAGATGCAACAAGCTTTCTGTTTTTGCCATACTATTCATTCATCATGCCTAATAATCGTTTCCCTGCCCCGGACACTGCAGGGCAAGGCTCGCCTTGGCGCCGTCGTCGGCATGAAGACCTGCGCCGTGATGGCCGTGGCCGGTGTCAACCCAGAGGACAGGTCGGCCCTGTCCAAAGTGGTCGAGACCTGCCGCAACAATTTCAATAGCCGCGGCGACGAGCTCCGCAAGCACTGGGGCGGCGGCATCATGGGGGCTAAGAGCCAAGCTCGGGCTCACAAGATTGAGAAGGCTAGCCAGCGGGAGCTGCAGCTGCAGCTGGGCTAAGCTGCTGACGCTGTGTGACCGTTTTGAAAGACTAAAGCTAAGACAAAACTATTCTGTGTTTGTAGTGCTAGCGTTTTGGTGGAGTAAACTTGGTTATTCGGTATAGAGTGAACTTCGGTTTAAGACAATTAGCCACCAATTGTGTCTGATGGAATTTTCGTTGGCTTATCTAGTCTTTAACTCGTGTTAGTTTTTTCTTCTCGAAATGAAATCCGACAGTCCGGTGGGTTTATTGTCATCGTTGGGATAGCAGCTGAATAACATGGCTTTTGCAATAACACTGTGGCAATTGTACTTGTTGGTATAAAGCGGGAAATAACACTACAGTTGCGAGCGTACACTGGCATGCGGTAAATGCGGCCAATGTTTGTTTTCTCTGGCTTGACGCGCGTGTGTACAAATAAGTATTCTCAAATATGCAGCTTATATAGTGGACGAACTTTGTTAGGGGATAATTTTCATTGTGCATTCACTTGAACAAGACAAATAAAGTCCAATCTAATATTTCAGAGGTACAGTAGCAGGGAAACAGCCATTTAGACTGCTATTGTGGCACTGTTGCGGGCGCGAACTTGTTTGTCTGTTAGATGTTTAAAACCAGCCGTATAATAGCGTTGTATTTTATAAAAGCAACTGAGCCAGCAGCGGGCCCGCTGTCAAAATCAATAGTTCCGCAATTTGTGCAGCTGTTGGAGTCGCCGCTGAGCTGCCATCGTCGGTAGAGGCTTTGACCTGATCGTCCTGCTGAGACAGCTGAATTACACCTGCAAGATGGTGTTAATAGGGGGGTTGTAGCCGTAAGAGCGTCGGACTCACGACTGAAAGGTCGGGGGTTCGATTCTCGACCCTCTTGGAAAAATTTGTGTCCTTGAGCAAGACACTTAACTCTGCATTGCTTCAGTTCACTCAGCTGTAAAATGGGTGCCAGCATTAACTGGGGTAATTGAGGCTGTGCGTGGCGACCCCCCAGTCCTTGGACTGAACAGCCGCACGCAGCCTTCAGATGCGCTGCGCAATAGCTGCGGCTGAGCTGTCGGTTGCACATCTGCCCATTGAGCTGGTGTAATAAAAAGTAGTTGGTTGTTTGCGATAGAAAAATGTGCAATACAGGCCTTCGTATCGAGCATAGAGTATGAATAAAGCGGATTTCATTTTCAAACTATTGCTCCGTTTATGTCAGGGTCGAAACAATGGTGTAGCGGATTCGATAGACAGGACCAAGAGAGCGGGTTGGATTGTTGCGGGACTGATAGCGGAGCAGATTTAGATTGTTGCGGGACTGATAGCGGAGCAGATTTAGATTGTTACGGGACTGATAGCGGAGCAGATTTAGATTGTTGCAGGACTGATAGCGGAGCAGATTTAGATTGTTGCAGGACTGATAGCGGAGCAGATTTAGATTGTTGCAGGGCTGATAGCGGAGCAGATTTAGATTGTTGCAGGACTGATAGCGGAGCAGATTTAGATTGTTGCAGGACTGATAGCGGAGCAGATTTAGATTGTTGTAGGACTGATAGCGGAGCGGATTGAATTATTGCAGGACTGATAGCGGAGCAGATTTAGATTGTTGCAGGACTGATAGCGGAGCAGATTTAGATTGTTGCAGGACTGATAGCGGAGCGGATTGAATTATTGCAGGACTGATAGCGGAGCGGATTTAGATTGTTGCATTGCTGATAGCGGAGCAGATTTAGATTGTTGCAGGACTGATAGCGGAGCAGATTGAATTATTGCAGGACTGATAGCGGAGCGGATTTAGATTGTTGCAGGACTGATAGCGGAGCAGATTTAGATTGTTGCAGGACTGATAGCGGAGCAGATTTAGATTGTTGCAGGACTGATAGCGGAGCGGATTGGATTATTGCAGGACTGATAGCGGAGCGGATTTAGATTGTTGCATTGCTGATAGCGGAGCAGATTTAGATTGTTGCAGGGCTGATAGCGGAGCAGATTTAGATTGTTGCAGGACTGATAGCGGAGCGGATTGAATTATTGCAGGACTGATAGCGGAGCGGATTTAGATTGTTGCAGGACTGATAGCGGAGCGGATTGAATTATTGCAGGACTGATAGCGGAGCGGATTGAATTATTGCAGGACTGATAGCGGAGCAGATTTAGATTGTTGCAGGACTGATAGCGGAGCAGATTTAGATTGTTGCAGGACTGATAGCGGAGCAGATTTAGATTGTTGCAGGACTGATAGCGGAGCGGATTGAATTATTGCAGGACTGATAGCGGAGCGGATTTAGATTGTTGCATTGCTGATAGCGGAGCAGATTTAGATTGTTGCAGGACTGATAGCGGAGCAGATTGAATTATTGCAGGACTGATAGCGGAGCGGATTTAGATTGTTGCAGGACTGATAGCGGAGCAGATTTAGATTGTTGCAGGACTGATAGCGGAGCAGATTTAGATTGTTGCAGGACTGATAGCGGAGCGGATTGGATTATTGCAGGACTGATAGCGGAGCGGATTTAGATTGTTGCATTGCTGATAGCGGAGCAGATTTAGATTGTTGTAGGGCTGATAGCGGAGAAGATTTAGATTGTTGCAGGACTGATAGCGGAGCGGATTGAATTATTGCAGGACTGATAGCGGAGCGGATTTAGATTGTTGCATTGCTGATAGCGGAGCAGATTTAGATTGTTGCAGGGCTGATAGCGGAGCAGATTTAGATTGTTGCATTGCTGATAGCGGAGCAGATTTAGATTGTTGCAGGACTGATAGCGGAGCAGATTTAGATTGTTGCAGGACTGATAGCGGAGCAGATTTAGATTGTTGCAGGGCTGATAGCGGAGCAGATTTAGATTGTTGCATTGCTGATAGCGGAGCAGATTTAGATTGTTGCAGGGCTGATAGCGGAGCGGATTTAGATTGTTGCAGGACTGATAGCGGAGCGGATTGGATTGCAGGACTGATAGCGGAGCAGATTTAGATTGTTGCAGGGCTGATAGCGGAGCAGATTTAGATTGTTGCAGGGCTGATAGCGGAGCGGATTTAGATTGTTGCAGGACTGATAGCGGAGCAGATTTAGATTGTTGCAGGGCTGATAGCGGAGCAGATTTAGATTGTTGCAAGACTGATAGCAGAGCAGATTTAGATTGTTGCAAGACTGATAGCAGAGCAGATTTAGATTGTTGCGGGACTGATAGCAGAGCAGATTTAGATTGTTGCAAGACTGATAGCAGAGCAGATTTAGATTGTTGCAAGACTGATAGCAGAGCGGGTTTAGATTGTTGCAGGGCTGATAGCAGAGCAGATTTAGATTGTTGCAAGACTGATAGCAGAGCAGATTTAGATTGTTGCAAGACTGATAGCAGAGCAGATTTAGATTGTTGCAAGACTGATAGCAGAGCAGATTTAGATTGTTGCAAGACTGATAGCAGAGCAGATTTAGATTGTTGCAAGACTGATAGCAGAGCAGATTTAGATTGTTGCAAGACTGATAGCAGAGCGGGTTTAGATTGTTGCAGGGCTGATAGCAGAGCGGGTTTAGATTGTTGCAGGGCTGATAGCAGAGCGGGTTTAGATTGTTGCAGGACTGATAGCAGAGCAGATTTAGATTGTTGCAAGACTGATAGCAGAGCAGATTTAGATTGTTGCAAGACTGATAGCAGAGCGGGTTTAGATTGTTGCAGGGCTGATAGCAGAGCGGGTTTAGATTGTTGCAGGGCTGATAGCAGAGCGGATTTAGATTGTTGCAGGGCTGATAGCAGAGCGGGTTTAGATTGTTGCAGGGCTGATAGCAGAGCGGGTTTAGATTGTTGCAGGGCTGATAGCAGAGCGGGTTTAGATTGTTGCAGGGCTGATAGCAGAGCGGATTACATCCATTAAAGAGCAGAGAATTTTAAGCGATCAACTGGAACTGATCAGCCGTTGATGATTCAAGCCAGCCAGAAAGATGATTCATTCAAGTAATTCGAGTCCCTAATTCCTGCTCACCTGGAAGCCGGTCAAAGTAATAATTAGCTAAGAAGCCCGGGCCACTGCGTCGGGCATTGCTGACAAAGGTGACGCGCAGGCAGGCAGCCCGCCTAACAAAGCTGAACCGACTGCCGACTGGAGGCCGGCCGCACCGCGTCTCCGACAGCGACGCCGCCGATCTGCTGGTTGATTCGGCCGACTGGCCGCTGCGGTCTTGGCAGTCCTCGGCAACAACGTAGTCGCTGTCTTTTGGGTTGCACCTGCATGGCGGTGTTAGGGAAAAATTACATGTCCTCTCGTACATGTACATGTGAGGATTTGAGTTGTACTTTTTGCGGTAATCCAAAATCAGAGAGATCTGATCCAATCCAAGGAGAAGCAACCCAAACAATCGAGTAAGGGCAGCATTGTCAACCAGATGGGGCCAATTGCATGTATCACCCTCAAACCAGGTGCATGAGACCAATTCACACCCTCAACCAGGTGGAGACTAATTACATGTACATGTAGCACCGTCAATCAGGTGAGACCAATTAGAGCCTGAACTAGGTGAGATCAATTAGCATCCTCAACCAGGTGAGACTAATTACTGTACATGTAGTACCAAAATCAGGTGAGACTAATTAGAGCCTGAAGTAGGTGAGACCAATTAGAGCCTGAAGTAGGTGAGACAAATTAGTACCCTCAATCAGGTGAGATCAATTAGCAACCCCAATCAGGTGAGACCAATTAGCAACCCCAACCAGGTGAGACCAATTAGCAACCCCAATCAGGTGAGACCAATTAGCACCCTCAAACAGGTGAGACCAATTAGCACCCTCAACTAGATGAGACCAATTACAGAAGGTACCCTCAACCACGTAAGACCAATTAGCACCCTCAGCCAGTCCTTACCATCGTGATATCGGGGACGCTTCTGTATCGAAGTTGGCGAACTCCACCCTGATCTGCTCGGCCTGTCCAGCTGAGTGGAATTCGTACACGCAGGTGAGCTGCTCCGGATACGGGTGCGGGTAGTTCGGACTCGTGAACCTGCCGCTGCGATTCTGCCGGCTGTAGAAGCTGAAGTGGCAGCCCAGCGGCCAGTTCTGGTTCTTGAAGCGGCCCAATACGCCGAAGTCTGCGGAAGGATGGCGGACATTCCAGAGCCGGTATGAATTAATGGTGGACATTTCAGAGACAGTGAGAAGTAACGATGAAGCATAGAGACTGTAGAGAAAGTACAGCGGACACTCCGCAAACAGCCAGGCAGCCTCACCCTGCACAAATCCGTAGGCCAGTCGGACTCCGCCCCGAACTCGGCCGCTGCCGCCAGCTCTGAAGGCCGCCAGCAGCCTCGTCACGCTGCCGGCGCTCATGACGCGCACCGGGAGCTCAAGGCCGCTGTCGCTTCCGCCTCTACCGCTGCCTTCGCTGCAGAAGACAGTCTCGACAGCGTCGGTGGCATCGGCGACATATCTCGTCACCGACAGTTGGTCGGCGTCCGCTGCGCAAGAGGCTGATCCGCTTTGCTTGTCGACTTTCGCGATTCTTCCGCCGTTGCCGACTCCGCCGAGCTGTTGAATCTCCACCACCACGCGCTCCGTGGCGTTGGCGACCCCGACGAACATCCAAGAGGCCGAGGCAGCACAACCCGTGTCGAGATTGTTGTCGGCGAGGTCGTCATCGACGCTAGTGACGACGCCGGCGATGCCGCCAGTGATGACTGACGGCTCCCGGCATCGAGCGGCTTCAACTTGCGGCAGCTGCGGCGGCGGTGGCGGCGGCGGCAGGTGCGGATTCGACCTTCGCTGGAAGTAGAAACTGGCCCTGAAGCCTCTCTCCGGACCGCTGCTACGGCCGTCAGACTCGAAGACGAGAGTCAGGCTGCGCCCGGTAGACCAGATGTCGTCGACTTGGCCGCCGGAGCCGCAGCGGACGCCGTCGGCCGTGGCCAAGACGGCATCTCCGTCGTAGATGAGTAGCTTGTCTCCCGGGTAGGCCTGGGTGCAGCTGTACATGTGTGCAGATATGCAGTTGAACAGTTGTATAAGAAAGATCGTATTTACAATGTTGGATAATACCTTAATGAGCTTGATATGTCTTTACAAGTTAGATGTGTAGCCTTAGATGTGGCTCTTAGAAGCGTAGGAGTTATATATGCTGCTTTTCGAGCGCTGGGTATGTCTTTTAATGGCTTATGGGGTCTCCAATCTAATCTATCTATCTGTCTATCTATCTATCTATCTATCTATCTATCTATCTATCTATCTATCTATCTATCTATCTATCTATCTATCTATCTATCTATCTATCTATCTATCTATCTATCTATCTATCTATCTATCTATCTATCTATCTATCTATCTATCTATCTATCTATCTATCTATCTATCTATCTATCCTATCTGTCTATCTATCTATCTATCTATCTATCTATCTATCTATCTATCTATCTATCTATCTATCTATCTATCTATCTATCTATCTATCTATCTATCTATCTATCTATCTATCTATCTATCTATCTATCTATCTATCTATCTATCTATCTATCTATCTATCTATCTATCTATCTATCTATCTATCTATCTATCTATCTATCTATCTATCTATCTATCTATCTATCTATCTATCTATCTATCTATCTATCTATCTATCTATCTATCTATCTATCTATCTATCTATCTATCTATCTATCTATCTATCTATCTATCTATCTATCTATCTATCTATCTATCTATCTATCTATCTATCTATCTATCTATCTATCTATCTGTCTATCTATCTATCTATCTATCTATCTATCTATCTATCTATCTATCTATCTATCTATCTATCTATCTATCTATCTATCTATCTATCTATCTATCTATCTATCTATCTATCTATCTATCTATCTATCTATCTATCTATCTATCTATCTATCTATCTATCTATCTATCTATCTATCTATCTATCTATCTATCTATCTATCTATCTATCTATCTATCTATCTATCTATCTATCTATCTATCTATCTATCTATCTATCTATCTATCTATCTATCTATCTATCTATCTATCTATCTATCTATCTATCTATCTATCTATCTATCTATCTATCTATCTATCTATCTATCTATCTATCTATCTATCTATCTATCTATCTATCTATCTATCTATCTATCTATCTATCTATCTATCTATCTATCTATCTATCTATCTATCTATCTATCTATCTATCTATCTATCTATCTATCTATCTATCTATCTATCTATCTATCTATCTATATTTATATCTAAATATCCATCTGCCTGCCTGTCGTCCCGCCTGTCTGTCTGCCTGCATGTCTGCCCCCAGCCGAATTCCGCTCACCTGCCAGTCGGTCCTTCATCCAGCTGAAAGGATTCAAAGCTGACCCGCACAGTCTCCCCCGGCTGGCCGGTGAACTGGTAGGTGATGCGGCACAGCTTGGGGTAGGCGTTGGGAAAGTGCAGGCTGGCTATCACGCCTTGGCGCTGTCTGCGGCTGTCAAAGTGCATCGTGTAGTTAAATAGGTCCTTGTCGGTGCCGGGGCCTGTTGGCGAGCAGGGTTTTAGCGTTGCCTTTTACGATTTTCGATTTGCTGCTTACTCTGCGTTAGTCTACGAAAAACTTGAGGTAAAAAACTGACCTCTCAGTTTCAGTCACCGGAAGTTGCCCTAGAAATCCACTACAGTCACCGAAAGTTGCCCTAGAAATCCACTACAGTCACCGAAAGTTGCCCTGGAAATCCACTACGGTCACCGGAAGTTGGCCTAGAAATTCACTTTAGTAACCGGAAGTTGATCTAGAAATCCACTTTAGTAACCGGAAGTTGCCCTAGAAATCCACTACAGTCACCGAAAGTTGCCCTAGAAATCCACTACAGTCACCGGAAGTTGACCTAGAAATCCACTACAGTCACCGGAAGTTGACCTAGAAATCCACTTTATTAACCGGAAGTTGCCCTAGAAATCCACTATAGTCACCGGAAGTTGCCCTAGAAATCCACTTTAGTAACCGGAAGTTGCCCTAGAAATCCACTACAGTCACCGGAAGTTGCCCTAGAAATTCACTATAGTCACCGGAAGTTGCCCTATAAATCCACTACAGTCGCCGCATGTTGTTTAAGAATTCCACTATAGTGGCCGGAAGTGAACTATAAACCCACCGGAAGTGTCCCAAGAGAAAGAGGAATATCTCACCGGACCGTGGCGCACCCAGGCCATATCCAATAGGCGCTGTAGGCTGCAGCCTGTGCATAGCAACAAAGCCGAACCGGCCGGCGAATCCTTGTCCGGTGACGTCATCAGAATTGGCCTCGAACCGCAGCAGCAGGTAGCCGGCCGGACTCACCACCTGCTCCTTGGCGCGAGCGTCGCAGTAGCTGGTAAATCTGGTCAGTTTGTTTCCCGTGTGATTCGGATTGGAATTAAGCATGGTTGCTGCTGGTCAGGGTCAAAGAGACAATAATCAAACAAAGGTTTTAATCATTTTTCATTTGTGCCAAAGAAAAATCTGGTAAATTCCCGTATTTCTACTTTCAGTAACTGAGCTGGCACATTCTAGTCATTAGATTCCCTGGTTTTTGTTTTCTTTACCTTGCCAACAGCGGCGCGTCCCGTTGTTCACCGCCCGTCACCACCATGATGTCCTTATCGTCCAGGCGGCCGTCCAGACAGCGGCTGGCGTTGGGCCGGCCGCCCAGGCTGACCCGGTGGAAGTCCAGGCGGACCCGCTCGCCCGGCCGGGCCACAAACCGGTAGGCGCACAGGATGCCGGGCGGGTAGTTCTGCGGGTAGCCGGGCGAGAAGAACCGGCCGGAGGTGGCGCCGCCCTCGCTGTGGAATTCATAGTCGCAGGTGGAGCCGCCGACCAGGGCGCCGTCGGTTTTGTACTGGCCTGTTCCAGGGGTGGGGATTGGGGAGATTTGCACCTGCCGGGGATTCTGGCGAGGGGTGGAGGCTGAATAGTGGACTACTGGAACTGGGGATCGGGATTTAGGACTGAGGATCGGGATAGTAGACCAGGGGGTCGGGATTTGAGACTGAGGATCGGGATAGTAGACCAGGGGGTTGGGATTTGAGACTGGGGATCGGGATAGTAGACCAGGGGGTCGGGATTTGAGACTGGGGATCGGGATAGTAGACCAGGGGGTCGGGATTTGAGACTGAGGATCGGGATAGTAGACCAGGGGTTGGGATTTGAGACTGGGGATCGGGATAGTAGACCAGGGGGTCGGGATTTGAGACTGGGGATCGGGATACTAGACCAGGGGGTCGGGATTTGAGACTGGGGATCGGGATAGTAGACTGGGGGTCGGGACTTAGGACTGGGGGTCGGGATTTAGGACTGGGGATCGGGAGAGTAGACTGGGGATCGGGATAGTAGACTGGGGGTCGGGACTTAGGACTGCGGGTCGGGATTTAGGACTGGGGATCGGGAGAGTAGACTGGGGGTCGGGATTTAGGAATGGGGATCAGGATAGTAGACTGGGGATCGGGATAGTAGACTGGGGGTCGGGAGAGTAGACTGGGGTTATGATTTAGGACGAGATAGATTAAACTGAAGCAAAAAGCATCAAGCCACTGCCGGTCCCGAATCAGCTTCCCGATCAAATTTGTCTCATAACAGGCAAAATGCAAAATTTTTAAAAAAGCAATTTTTTCCTCTCGACTTGCCGCCGCTTCCGCCAGCCCAGCTACTCGAATCCTCATCTGAGCACCTGATCCCATTCCTGCCCTGGCCTTGCCTTCGGCAGAAAATCCCTCGCATCCCTTCCCCAGCGCGCCATGCAATTTTTTCTTTTAGCTTCGATTTCACTGCCTCAAGCTATTGCTGCTTTTTCTCCTATGTCAGTCTAGCAATTATATTTCTCAGTTTTCCATAGTCATTCATCAAATGCACTTATCTTCTGTTTTAAGCTCGCGTTTCATTTCAATTCACTTTTCCATCCCACGCAGCGTCCAATTTAATCTTTGATTCATCCGACTTATCTACCCACCTCACTCCCGAACCCGCCTCACTCCCGCACCCACCTCACTCCCACACCCAACTCACTCCCGCACCCACCTCACTCCCGCACCCAACTCACTCCCGCACCCAACTCACTCCTACACCCACCTCACTCCTACACCCACCTCACTCCTACACCCACCTCACTCCCGCACCCACCTCACTCCCGCACCCACCTCACTCCTACACCCACCTCACTCCTACACCCACCTCACTCCCGCACCCACCTCACTCCCGCACCCACCTCACTCCCGCACCCACTTCACTCCTACACCCACCTCATTCCTACACCCACCTCACTCCCGCATCCAACTCACTCCCGTACCCACCTCACTCCTACACCCACCTCACTCCTACACCCACTTCACTCCTACACCCACCTCACTCCCGCACCCACCTCACTCCTACACCCACCTCACTCCTACACCCACCTCACTCCTACACCCACCTCACTCCTACACCCACCTCACTCCTACACCCACCTCACTCCTACACCCACCTCACTCCTACACCCACCTCATTCCTACACCCACCTCACTCCCGCACCCACCTCACTCCTACACCCACCTCACTCCCGCACCCACCTCACTCCTACACCCACCTCACTCCTACACCCATCTCACTCCCGCACCCGCTTCACTCCTGCACCTCTTCCTCCTCCTCCTCCAAAATATTGAAATTCCCCAGTCGCTCACCCGCAGGCTCGAAGCTGAAGCTGCCTTTGAACCCCTGAAACACTTTGATGCTGTCGGCAGTCTGATAGGCCGGGCTCAGGCGCGAATGAAACTCCAGCATGAGCACCCGGCCTGAGGAGTAGAACTCCGCCTGCGGCAGGTCGGCGCCGCACAGCTCGTGACTCGGCCGGTCTTCGCTGCTCAATTCTGCTGTTGCGCTGTTCAGAAACAGCCGAACGTAGTCGTGACAGCTGAAGCATTGAATGCGTTTGAGGACAGTCGTTAGAGTAAAAGGACGGGAGCCCACTCGCCAAGATAAGCTCAAGGACCACTGGGCCCCGTTGTCTCTGCTACAAAATGATAGCGTTTCCACCACTGAGCTTTCCGGGCACTCGAGCAGCGAGCTGGCGGTATCGTCTGGCCAAGGCTGGCTCGGCCGGGTCCCCTGCCTGTGGCCCCCACCCCAACCGTCATTTTCACCACTCTGATAACTTTACTGATCCGCGCGTCCGTGTACATCAAGGGTAAGACTGAGCACTAATGCGACATTCATTTATAACATTTAAGGGTCTCCAACCTATGTACTCGTATAAGCTGGAATACAATATATCGAATATATCGATAGTAGCATTTCAACTGAGATTAGCTATTTGCTATACTAACTTGAGCGGAGCTATGTACTAAATAAATTTATATAGAGTTGCCGTTGATTGAGTCAAAATCTAATAGCCAATGCGTTTGTCTTAGTGGGGACGATGATCAGCGAAGGCTGAAAGGGCTAGTAACGAATAGTCACATGTAAGTTCGTAGCTTAGCGGACGACAGTCAGAGAACTACGATTCTAAATGAGCAAAGCTTTATTGGCAATTTTTCATCTTCTGAAATTAATAATAAATAATAAATAATTGATTACGCGTGCCCTAATGGGCAGATGTGCAACCGACAGCTCAGCCGCAGCTATTGCGCAGCGCATCTGAAGGCTGCGTACGGCTGTTCAGTCCAAAGACTGGGGGGTCGCCACACACACCCTCAATTACCCCAACTAATGCTGGCACCCATTTTACAGCTGGGTGAACTGAATCAATGCAGAGTTAAGTGTCTTGCTCAAGGACACAAATTGTTCCAGTGGGATCTGGAATCGAACCCCCGACCTTTCAGTCGTGAGTCCGACGCTCTAACCACTAGGCTACAACCCCGTGAAATTCCTATGTGCGAAAAAGCTGGTCTGTGCTGTAATGTGCTGGATTGAAGCCGATATCTGACCTAAAAGTACATGTAGGCAAGAGTATCGTGTGCTTTCTAAACTGACTTATTGTAGGATGCACAGAACTGGAAGGTTGAAAAGACGGGGGGAGAGCAGCCTCACAAAAGCATTTTTACAGCGAACTAGCGTCTTCAAAGAAATTTTCATAATTTCTTTAAATGCCGTCCCGTGGCAATTGTCCTTGGATTGCTCCTCCTGAAATTTTGCACCTTTCCAATAACGGTTCCATAAAAATCGATAGAATTTGTTAGATCTGCCACGGACTTCTCAAAACCGGCTACAAGTAGCCGCCAGTTGTCCTTGAGAGAAATCTTTCATCAAAATTGATTCGGGAATCTCGCACCGCTCCGTACTCCGATATCCTTGGGATTACTTTATCCGGGGTTATGGCTGGATTATGCGTGAGACCGGACCAACTTATGCGCTTCGGCTGGGCAAACGCCGAGTAAGAGTGTGATTGCCGATTTAGGAAGCCATGATGAGGCGTCTCCAAGGCGGCCAGAAATGATTGAATTTCCTTAATAATTTCAGCGCGTCTGGCGCTGGCCAGTGGTGTGGCATAAAGTATTTCTTATAGTATGGCGTTCGCTTGAAGTACACTACAGAAATCAAATGCAACCAATCGAGTTAGGGTTCCGGACAGAGCAGCCACACAATATTCACTGGCACTACTTATGGCCCCTGCAGCTATAGACTGAGTTGGCCGCCAATTGCTAAGTGAAGAGCTTTAAGGCTTAGCAAATTACGAGTGCAGACTGAATTTGTCTTGCGGGTTTGAAGGATGAAAGCTTTTCCAAGCCCCCGTTCGAGTTCCTGTTTGGTTCATTGTGCACAAAAGCACTTAAAAGATTGGAAACAGAAGACTCAAGTCTTAATTGGCTTAATAAGTTTACTGAGATCCCTTTCATTTAGCCACCGAAAAAATACCTCACTGCCCCAGACCGCGAAATCTTCATTAAACAAGATCATCTCAGCTCCACTCACCCCTCTCCCCACCCACCCACCTCACTCCTGCACCCACCTCACTCTTGCACCCACCTCACTCCCACACCCACCTCACTCCTGCACCCACCTCACTCTTGCACCCACCTCACTCCCACACCCACCTCACTCCTGCACCCACCTCACTCTTGCACCCACCTCACTCCCACACCCACCTCACTCCTGCACCCACCTCACTCCCACACCCACCTCACTCCCACATCCACCTCACTCCTACACCCACCTCACTCCTACACCCGCCTCACTTCTACACCCATCCCACTCCTAAACCCACCCCACTCCTACACCCACCTCACTCCTACACCCACCTCACTCCTACACCCACCTCACTCCTATACCCATCCCACTATGGCTTCGATTCCGAAGACCGCACCTCAAGGCACAGAGTGTACATACCTGATGGTGAGAAAGTGTGAGCTTGTGCCTTCGTGTACGTGCTCAGAGGTCAACGGAATGGGCCTGACTAGTCAATCCCAATCCCTAATTTCTCCCACTATTTCTCACCGGCCGTCAATCCTCGGTTTGAGCTCGAAGCGTTCAAACTTGAGTCGCACAATCTGATTGTCGGCAGCCACAAAAACGTACAGGAGGCAGCTGACTGAGAGCGGATAGGCTCTGGGAAACATGGGCGATTTGAACTGGCCGAGGCTGCCCTCGCTGACCGCGGCTCCGGTGAACCTGAAGCACCTGCAGTCTGAAATCATTTAATTGACCTAGCTTTATTCATTGCTGATGATGTATAAGAGGGACACCTGCTAGCTATTTATTAACTTAAACTCCCAATGAGATGACGTCACTGTATTTTATGTAACTTAAGAAAAATCCTATTTCTAAGAAACAACTAATATAATTTCTAAGAAAATCGAGTGCAAGCGCCCTTCAACTTCAGCTGTCTATAGTCACAAGCTTATGTCAGTTCTTATCAAACGTTTTCAATAAAAAACGATTAGCAAAGACCTGCTTCATCAGGAACTGTTGTGGTTAATTCTGGTATTCCTAGTACGGTCACAATAACAGCAATGCAGAAGGAATAATGCTGCCGCTTCCTTAAACTAAAAAACTCCGATTTCTGGAGACATCGACAAATAGCGTATTTTGTTGTCTATTCTTGTTTTTGTAGGGTCGAAATGACCAGTTACCTTTGTACCTTGTAAATGGTAAACAAATATGAAGTAACCCCACAAGTTTGGCGTTGCGAATGCACTTTCACCTTGTGATCCCTTAGGGCCCATGCATGAGCTCTCTCGCAGTTCGAGCCGAGAGAACTTGTCGAGGCTGTAGGACTGAGTTTTTTTAAAGCCGATTTCGTGCTCAAACAGTCGGCGCGCCAATTACTTACGCCAGGCAGAGCAGATGGAGATTGAGAGGAACTGGAGGGGAGGGGAGAGTGAAGTGGCTTGGCGACAAGAGTGAGAAGCAGCTTGTCCAGCTTTATTTGTACAAAACTTCAATTCCATTTATTTCCGCTAAGTTTGAGCTTATCGTGATGGAGCTGGGTAGAGACGGAGACAGAGCCGAGCCGAGAGCTAGAAAAAGTTCTCAGCACTTGTCCTCTCTGACGGAAGCTGGCCGTTATCAAACACTGCTCAAGCGGTTGCCATCTGGACTGTCTGGGTCACGCGTGACAAAGCTCCCAGTGCGAAGACTGAGTTATCCCAAATATCCGAGTTCGTTCGAGAAACCGAGAGTACACTATTCCTATCCATTAGTCTAATTTCTTATCCTAGTTTTTGTCATTCCTAATACATTGCTCGTATCCACTGCACCTGCTAGCGCTAATTAGAGATGGCGAACCGAGGCTGGGTGTTAATGCATTGAGGCAAGCCGACTGCAAATATATAAAAACCGACTGCCATTGTGCTTTGCAACACCTGCCCGCCATGCATCCTGTTGCTCGCTTCTGAAAGCAGAAAAAGGGTACTGGGACAGTGGAGACTTTGGAGCATGATTGGAAATCCGAGTCCTGCCTTCCTGTCTGGCTGTACTGCCTTGCTTCCTCAGAAATGATGTTTCTACAGCTTTCAGACTAAATTATCAGATTACCTGCTCGTTTCTGCAGTGCTGGTAATATTGCCTATACTATAGCAGTGCCAGAATAAACCATAGCAGTTCCTGATAAAGCAGGCCTTAGCTAATCATTTTATGTTGAAATTTCTCAGAAACCGGATTTTTCTTTACCAAATTTGTCTATGGCAAAACCCTCATTTAAAGTAGAAGGTACATGTATAAGAAGGTCAAAACCAATTTTCGGAGAGCCAATGACAAGTCAAAACGGCCATTATTACACCATGCAGTGACTACAGCGCAGATTTTTTCCAATTGATAAGAGCAGGCACACAGGGGGCCGTAGCCCAGCGGTCTAGCGCAGGCTCTGGTGTGCCAGCGATCCAGGCTCGATTCCAAGTGCAGCCACATTAATTTGGGGCTGAATTGGAATCTCGGCTTGGCTCTGCTCGTGCAATTAACGGCCTTGAGAGCCAACCCCCCCAAGGCGCAGTGAAGTGTACATGCCTAACGATAATATAAAGTTAGGGCCGCTGTACACTCCTGTGTGAGTGTGTGCCTGCGTACGTATCCGCGCGCTTGTATGCCTGCTCAGGGGAGTCGGCGGAATGGGCAGTAATGCCTCTCGCGGTTGTGTGCCTATGTCGCTTAAAGTGCGCCAGGGTGCACACAACCCCCCTGCCTCTAATAAAAAAAAAGAGCAGGCACACTGCTATGCTTTTATTCAACTAATTAAAAGTTTATGACTAAGTTATACGTCGTAGAGTCGCCCATTTTCTTATCTGATTGTCAATTCAACTGTTCCTCGCCGCGCTTAACCAATGTACATCATGTAACCCATGTACGTCTGCTGGCTGACGCCGGCGCCCCGGACTCTGCCGGCGGTGCGGCCTTTGTTCGCGCCCAAGCTTCGAAGCGAGCCATCTGACGCTGCTTTTGCGAACTGACAGCGTACTCTGTTGTTGTTGTTGTTGTACATCATACTCTCTGCCCAAGTTCACCCACCCCATCTCTCGTCCAATCAAATCAATCCAATCAAAGGTGTGTTAAATTGACCGGTGTGAAAGACTTGTCTATGGTAAAACTGGTAAAACTATGGTAAATGATAAGACTCTGACAATAACCCTAACTCCAAACCCTGATCCTGCCCTGACCTGAATTGTCGGCAGTAAACTCCCAAGAGAAATTAGCTAGAAAATCGATGTTGCACCTGGTAACAAATTATTTTAATATTTCAGTCAGCGACCCCGAAGTGCTGGAAGGTCGCTCAGAAGCGGAGCGAGACAGAAAGAGGACGGAAAAAGAAGTTCATGTTTGCGGGATTGGGTCAGAGCCGGTTTTACTGCAGCCGCCTGTTTGGCGTCCTCAAAGCATGATTTATGGCCCGTTGTTAGCTGTTGGGTCTGGCGGTCTGATACAAATAATTGGAGCGCTGAGTAATAATGCGATCTGCTAGTCAGGACAGACAGACAGACAGACAGGCAGAAAGACAGACAGACAGAAAGACAGACAGACAGACAGACAGACAGACAGACAGACACACAGACACTAAGACAGACAGACAGACACTAAGACAGACAGACAGACAGACAGACAGACAGACAGACAGACAGACAGACACTAAGACAGACAGACAGACAGACAGACAGACAGACAGACAGACAGACAGACAGACAGACAGACAGAAAGACAGACACTAAGACAGACAGACAGACAGACAGACAGACAGACAGACAGACAGACACACAGACAGACACACAGACAGACAGACAGACAGACAGACAGACAGACAGACACACAGACAGACAGACAGACAGACAGACAGACAGACAGACACACAGACACTAAGACAGACAGACAGACACTAAGACAGACAGACAGACAGACAGACAGACAGACAGACAGACAGACAGACACTAAGACAGACAGACAGACAGACAGACAGACAGACAGACAGAAAGACACGCAGACAGACAGACAGACAGACAGACAGACAGACAGACAGACAGACACTAAGACAGACAGACAGACAGACAGACAGACAGACAGACAGACAGACAGACACACAGACAGACACACAGACAGACAGACAGACAGACAGACACTAAGACAGACAGACAGACACTAAGACAGACAGACAGACACTAAGACAGACAGACGGACACTAAGACAGACAGACAGACAGACAGACAGACAGACTGACTGACTGACTGACTGACTGACTGACTGACTGACTGACTGACTGACTGACTGACTGACTGACAGACTGACTGACTGACTGACTGACTGACTGACTGACTGACTGACTGACTGACTGACTGACTGACTGACTGACTGACTAACTGACTGACTGACTGACTGACTGACTGACTGACTGACCGACTGACTGACTGACTTCAATCTAACTTCCCATTTCCAGCCCGTGAACGATTGAGTACAAAAGCTCGCTGCTCAGTCCATGGCTAACTACATTTCCAAGCATTCAGACTGAGAGATCGGATCAGCTGTATGCCAGAGCTGAGCAGCTCAGGCATTAAGAATGCATTGCAGGGAGTGGTAGGTCGCAGAGAGCCGCCTTTCTCGGCAAAGCTGGCACCGGATTAGCGACTATGGAGGACAAATTCCCGTGACCCGCCAGCAGAAAGGATTCTGTCCCTTTTGCTTTCCTTTCTTCAAGAGTTCCCCAGCCTCAGGCTGAGTCCTTCCTCGGCCAGATGGATGTTCGCTTGGCGTGCAAAAAATGCCGCCAAGAATGAGCTCAGAATCGAATCTGATGATGGCGAACTGACCAAGATAGATGGTTGCCCCTGACCAGAGCAGTATGCCAGGCAGATTGAACACTTGAAAAACTCAGTTTGCAGTTTTATAAAACATTCTTTTAACGGCGAAACAATTTCCATTACAAGTATCAGAGAGAAATAAAGAGATGGAGTATCGGGATGCTGCAGGATTACAGACTTAAGACGCAGAAGCCAGAATCCTCCGGCCCACGCTCATCTTGTCCGTCTCCCCTGATAGCGTGTGACAGGTGATAAATGAGGCCCGAGCCGCGGCAAAAATGCGAGATTAAATGGAGCGTAGGCTGGGAGTTTTATCCTCACTCGCTTCGGGCGGCAGCCGCTTGGGAATTGTTTCCGCGCTCGAGACTTGCCGAGCATTAAATGTAGAGTTTGACCTGTCTGAAATATGCACTGCCAGTCCCTGAGCTGCATAGCAGTGTCCACTTTTAATAGTCCGGGCCGCCACTCCAATTTCGCGTTCTTATAACAGAATAAAGTTTCTAGACTTTATTGTCACTCTGGCTATCGGCCTCAGATGCACCTGCCCACCGGTGCTTCACTGGCCTGCTGCCCTCCCCACCGGTGATTCACTGGCCTGCGGTCCCTCCTCCACCGGTGCTTCACTGGCCTGCGGTCCCTCCTCCACCGGTGATTCACTGGCCCTGCCCTCTCCACCGGTGCTTCACTGGCCTGCTGCCCTCCCCACCGGTGCTTCACTGGCCTGCTGCCCCTCTCCACCGGTGCTTCACTGGCCTGCTGCCCTCTCCACCGGTGCTTCACTGGCCTGCTGCCCTCCCCACCGGTGCTTCACTGGCCATCTGCCCCTCCCCACCGGTGCTTCACTGGCCATCTGCCCCTCCCCACCGGTGATCCACTGGCCTGCTGCCCCTCCCCACCGGTGCTTCACTGGCCTACTGCCCCTCCCTACCGGTGCTTCACTGGCCTGCTGCCTCCGTTCAGCCCTGCCGCACGCACGATCTGCACCTGGTCATCCCACAATCGTTCTCTCAGCCTAACTATACAGTCTGCCTTTCATCAAATATTTTAGCTGGCGTGACTCAGCGACTCAGCCTACTGGTACAGATAAAATGCAGTTTTGGGAAATTTTGGGAGACTGCTCAGGGGGAATCTGGCTGGCTGATGGAGCTGTTGCAGTCAGATACCGGATACCTGTGAATGGATGAGGCAGCGGAGGGAACGGGGGGGCTGGGGCGCACTCCGTTTTGCGTGTTGACTTTTAATCCACTTACCGTGTAATTAAGCAGAAGGATCTGTAGCGGGCGGGGTTAGGCTATCAGTAGTTTTTTTCATTAAAGATGATGATCCATTTCATTTCTGTCGTGTCTGTTCGCTCAGACTGCAGCTCAGCTGCCTCCCCATTCCCCTAGGGGAGGAAGGGGAAATGTTTGCAGTAGGGGGGATTCCCAGATGGCGTTCAGGGCGCATGCGTGATTTGTGCCCCCGACCTCCGCAGTTGCTCTCTCGGAGCCGCTCTCTGTGATCTGCCCGGTTCTGGGCTAGAGGCCACTACGGCAAATAAAATTGCCGACTGGGGTGATTATCCCTGATCGATTTTCACCCCCTGTCATCTTTGCCGCTACGATGCAACCATGCACAAATCGATGCCTCTATTTTCACTCAGTCTTGGGTCATGAGTTATTTGCTCATGACCAACTGCTTTAGTTCAGGTAAGTGCGTTTCATTTGAGTTCACATACATGTGTTTATGAGTGAACTCATCAGCAACTTGATTAGTGAAGTCATGAGTAACTTGATGAGTGAAGTCATGAGTAACTTGTGAAGGGGGCCGCTAGCCTAGTGGTCTGTAGTAGCCTAGTGGTCTGTAGTAGCCTAGTGGCTCTGTAGTAGCCTAGTGGTCTGTAGTAGCCTATGGTGTAGTCTGTAGTAGCCTAGTGGTCTGTAGTAGCCTAGTGGTCTGTAGTAGCCTAGTGGTCTGTTGTAGTCTAGTGGTCTGTAGTAGCCCTAGTGGTCTGTAGTAGCCTAGTGGTCTGTAGTAGCCTAGTGGTCTGTAGTAGCCTAGTGGTCTGTAGTAGCCCTAGTGGTCTGTAGTAGCCTAGTGGTCTGTAGTAGCCTAGTGGTCTGTAGTAGCCTAGTGGCGGTCTGATGTGCCAGCGGCCCAGGCTCAATTCCAAGTGCAGTCACATTAATTTCGGGCTGAATTGGAATCTCGGCTTGGCTCTGCTCGTGCAATTAACGGCCTTGAGGGCCAACCCCCAAGGCACAGTGAAGTGTACATGCCTAACGATAAAGTTAGGGCAGCTGTACACTCCTGTGTGTGCCTGTGCGTATGACTGCGTACGTATCTGCCTGCTTAGGGGAGTCGGTGGAATGGGCAGCAATGCCTCTCGCCGGTTGTGTGACAACGTCGCTTAAAGTGCGCCAGGGTGCACACAGCCCCTCTGCTTTTTCTAACTAATCTAACTAAGACATCTAACATGAGTAACTTGATGAGTGAAGTCATAGGCTCATGAGTGAAATTCGCTCACCTTTCTGCAGCGCATCAGCGACCGCAGTCTGGTCGCAAGCAGTGCCAGCAGCTGCAGCAGCAGGATCCAAGGCCGCATTGAATGATTGGCTTTGAGTCGACGGTGTCGGCAGGACTCACTGGAGCTGTCCATGGCCGGCAGTGTGGGGGCGAGTGAGGGCGACACTATAGGGCGATGCTGTCTCCGAGCTGTGCCGTGGGGCCTCTGGGATTTGCAGATGTCGCATGCGGGATTTGAAAATGAACGATTGAGAGAAGAAGCCCTCTCCAGGCTTTGTGTGTGTGCGGGGCCGCGCCTCTTTTACTGGGGGGGGGGGGGGGCCTGGCCGGGCTTTCCTGATGGGTGGCCGATCAGGGAGTAGAACTGAGCAGATTGGGCCGGGAGAGAAAGGGGCCTGCCGCTGTGGCACCTCTCAGACCTTGATCAGCAGCCCGCGCAGTCAACTTCGGGTGCCAACTATCAGATATCTTGGCATTGGCAATTTGCTTAGCCAACCAATCAGAAGCCGCCCCCCCTCAAGCTCATCGCCCTCAGACTCGCTTGCGACAGTTGGCCTCTATTTGAGTCGTATTGAATTTCTCAGTTTTAATTTAAATTTTGTTTCAGCCTCAACCCCGGGCGCGGCCGCTTTGGGGCATGCCAGTTTATGCCGAAGAGGTTTTGTATCCGGGTGTGTTTTTTATTATTTTTCTTGCTTTTTTTATGATGCCCCCCCAGCAGCTGATGCTGAACCGCCCAGTGACAATAGCA
>NIVC01001180.1:0-77500 GCA_002269645.1 Macrostomum lignano
ACATGAAACACAGCTGGAGAGACAGGAGACACAGCTAGAGAGACAGAAGACACAGCTAAAGAGACAGGAGACAGTGAGAGAGACATGAAACACAGCTGGAGAGACAGGAGACACAGCTAGAGAGACAGAAGACACAGCTAAGAGACAGAGACACAGCTAAAGAGACAGGAGACACAGTGAGAGAGACATGAAACACAGCTGGAGAGACAGGAGACACAGCTAGAGAGACAGAAGACACAGCTAAAGAGACAGGAGACACAGTGAGAGAGACATGAAACACAGCTGGAGAGACAGGAGACACAGCTAGAGAGACAGAAGACACAGCTAAAGAGACAGGAGACACAGTGAGAGAGACATGAAACACAGCTGGAGAGACAGGAGACACAGCTAGAGAGACAGAAGACACAGCTAAAGAGACAGGAGACACAGTGAGAGAGACATGAAACACAGCTGGAGAGACAGGAGACACAGCTAGAGAGACAGAAGACACAGCTAAAGAGACAGGAGACACAGTGAGAGAGACATGAAACACAGCTGGAGAGACAGGAGACACAGCTAGAGAGACAGAAGACACAGCTAAAGAGACAGGAGACACAGTGAGAGAGACATGAAACACAGCTGGAGAGACAGGAGACACAGCTAGAGAGACAGAAGACACAGCTAAAGAGACAGGAGACACAGTGAGAGAGACATGAAACACAGCTGGAGAGACAGGAGACACAGCTAGAGAGACAGAAGACACAGCTAGAGAGACATAAGACACAGCTGGAGAGACAGAAGACACAGCTAGAGAGACAGAAGACACAGCTAGAGAGACAGAAGACACAGCTAGAGAGACAGAAGACACAGCTAAAGAGACAGGAGACACAGTGAGAGAGACATGAAACACAGCTGGAGAGACAGAGACACAGCTAGAGAGACAGAAGACACAGCTAAAGAGACAGGAGACACAGTGAGAGAGACATGAAACACAGCTGGAGAGACAGGAGACACAGCTAGAGAGACAGAAGACACAGCTAAAGAGACAGGAGACACAGTGAGAGAGACATGAAACACAGCTGGAGAGACAGGAGACACAGCTAGAGAGACAGAAGACACAGCTAAAGAGACAGGAGACACAGTGAGAGAGACATGAAACACAGCTGGAGAGACAGGAGACACAGCTAGAGAGACAGAAGACACAGCTAAAGAGACAGGAGACACAGTGAGAGAGACATGAAACACAGCTGGAGAGACAGGAGACACAGCTAGAGAGACAGAAGACACAGCTAGAAAGAGACAGGAGACACAGTGAGAGAGACATGAAACACAGCTGGAGAGACAGGAGACACAGCTAGAGAGACAGAAGACACAGCTAGAGAGACAGGAGACACAGCTAAAGAGACAGGAGACACAGTGAGAGAGACATGAAACACAGCTGGAGAGACAGGAGACACAGCTAGAGAGACAGAAGACACAGCTAAAGAGACAGGAGACACAGTGAGAGAGACATGAAACACAGCTGGAGAGACAGGAGACACAGCTAGAGAGACAGAAGACACAGCTAAAGAGACAGGAGACACAGTGAGAGAGACATGAAACACAGCTGGAGAGACAGGAGACACAGCTAGAGAGACAGAAGACACAGCTAAAGAGACAGGAGACACAGTGAGAGAGACATGAAACACAGCTGGAGAGACAGGAGACACAGCTAGAGAGACAGAAGACACAGCTAAAGAGACAGGAGACACAGTGAGAGAGACATGAAACACAGCTGGAGAGACAGGAGACACAGCTAGAGAGACAGAAGACACAGCTAAAGAGACAGGAGACACAGTGAGAGAGACATGAAACACAGCTGGAGAGACAGGAGACACAGCTAGAGAGACAGAAGACACAGCTAGAGAGACAGGAGACACAGCTAGAGAGACAGAAGACACAGCTAGAGAGACAGGAGACACAGCTAGAGAGAGACAGGAGACACAGCAGAGAGACAGGAGACACAGGAGAGAGACAGAGACACAGCTAAGAGACAGAGACACAGCGAGAGAGACAAGAAGACACAGCTGGAGAGACAGGAGACACAGCTAGAGAGACAGGAGACACAGCTGGAGAGACAGGAGACACAGCTAGAGAGACAGAAGACACAGCTAAAGAGACAGGAGACACAGTGAGAGAGACATGAAACACAGCTGGAGAGACAGGAGACACAGCTAGAGAGACAGAAGACACAGCTAAAGAGACAGGAGACACAGTGAGAGAGACATGAAACACAGCTGGAGAGACAGAGACACAGCTAGAGAGACAGAAGACACAGCTAAAGAGACAGGAGACACAGTGAGAGAGACATGAAACACAGCTGGAGAGACAGGAGACACAGCTAGAGAGACAGAAGACACAGCTAAAGAGACAGGAGACACAGTGAGAGAGACATGAAACACAGCTGGAGAGACAGGAGACACAGCTAGAGAGACAGAAGACACAGCTAAAGAGACAGGAGACATAGCTAAAGAGACAGTGAGACACAGGACACTGAGAGAGACATAAACACAGCTGGAGAGACAGGAGACACAGCTAGAGAGACAGAAGACACAGCTAAAGAGACAGGAGACACAGTGAGAGAGACATGAAACACAGCTGGAGAGACAGGAGACACAGCTAGAGAGACAGAAGACACAGCTAAAGAGACAGGAGACACAGTGAGAGAGACATGAAACACAGCTGGAGAGACAGGAGACACAGCTAGAGAGACAGAAGACACAGCTAAAGAGACAGGAGACACAGTGAGAGAGACATGAAACACAGCTGGAGAGACAGGAGACACAGCTAGAGAGACAGAAGACACAGCTAAAGAGACAGGAGACACAGTGAGAGAGACATGAAACACAGCTGGAGAGACAGGAGACACAGCTAGAGAGACAGAAGACACAGCTAAAGAGACAGGAGACACAGTGAGAGAGACATGAAACACAGCTGGAGAGACAGGAGACACAGCTAGAGAGACAGAAGACACAGCTAAAGAGACAGGAGACACAGTGAGAGAGACATGAAACACAGCTGGAGAGACAGGAGACACAGCTAGAGAGACAGAAGACACAGCTAAAGAGACAGGAGACACAGCTGAGAGACAGAAACACAGCTAGAGAGACAGAAGACACAGCTAGAGAGACAGAGACACAGCTAGAGAGACAGAAGACACAGCTAAAGAGACAGGAGACACAGTGAGAGAGACATGAAACACAGCTGGAGAGACAGAGACACAGCTAGAGAGACAGAAGACACAGCTAAAGAGACAGGAGACACAGTGAGAGAGACATGAAACACAGCTGGAGAGACAGGAGACACAGCTAGAGAGACAGAAGACACAGCTAAAGAGACAGGAGACACAGTGAGAGAGACATGAAACACAGCTGGAGAGACAGGAGACACAGCTAGAGAGACAGAGACACAGCTAAGGACAGAGACAGCTAAAGAGACAGGAGACACAGTGAGAGAGACATGAAACACAGCTGGAGAGACAGGAGACACAGCTAGAGAGACAGAAGACACAGCTAAAGAGACAGGAGACACAGTGAGAGAGACATGAAACACAGCTGGAGAGACAGGAGACACAGCTAGAGAGACAGAAGACACAGCTAAAGAGACAGGAGACACAGTGAGAGAGACATGAAACACAGCTGGAGAGACAGGAGACACAGCTAGAGAGACAGAAGACACAGCTAAAGAGACAGGAGACACAGTGAGAGAGACATGAAACACAGCTGGAGAGACAGGAGACACAGCTAGAGAGACAGAAGACACAGCTAAAGAGACAGGAGACACAGTGAGAGAGACATGAAACACAGCTGGAGAGACAGGAGACACAGCTAGAGAGACAGAAGACACAGCTAAAGAGACAGGAGACACAGTGAGAGAGACATGAAACACAGCTGGAGAGACAGGAGACACAGCTAGAGAGACAGAAGACACAGCTAAAGAGACAGGAGACACAGTGAGAGAGACATGAAACACAGCTGGAGAGACAGGAGACACAGCTAGAGAGACAGAAGACACAGCTAAAGAGACAGGAGACACAGTGAGAGAGACATGAAACACAGCTGGAGAGACAGGAGACACAGCTAGAGAGACAGAAGACACAGCTAAAGAGACAGGAGACACAGTGAGAGAGACATGAAACACAGCTGGAGAGACAGGAGACACAGCTAGAGAGACAGAAGACACAGCTAAAGAGACAGGAGACACAGTGAGAGAGACATGAAACACAGCTGGAGAGACAGGAGACACAGCTAGAGAGACAGAAGACACAGCTAAAGAGACAGGAGACACAGTGAGAGAGACATGAAACACAGCTGGAGAGACAGGAGACACAGCTAGAGAGACAGAGACACAGCTAGAGAGACAGAAGACACAGCTAAAGAGACAGGAGACACAGTGAGAGAGACATGAAACACAGCTGGAGAGACAGGAGACACAGCTAGAGAGACAGAAGACACAGCTAAAGAGACAGGAGACACAGTGAGAGAGACATGAAACACAGCTGGAGAGACAGGAGACACAGCTAGAGAGACAGAAGACACAGCTAAAGAGACAGGAGACACAGTGAGAGAGACATGAAACACAGCTGGAGAGACAGGAGACACAGCTAGAGAGACAGAAGACACAGCTAGAGACAGGAGACACAGCTAGAGAGACAGAGACACAGCTAAAGAGACAGGAGACACAGTGAGAGAGACATGAAGACACAGCTGGAGAGACAGGAGACACAGCTAGAGAGACAGAAGACACAGCTAAAGAGACAGGAGACACAGTGAGAGAGACATGAAACACAGCTGGAGAGACAGGAGACACAGCTAGAGAGACAGAAGACACAGCTAAAGAGACAGGAGACACAGTGAGAGAGACATGAAACACAGCTGGAGAGACAGGAGACACAGTGAGAGAGACATGAAACACAGCTGGAGAGACAGGAGACACAGCTAGAGAGACAGAAGACACAGCTAAAGAGACAGGAGACACAGTGAGAGAGACATGAAACACAGCTGGAGAGACAGGAGACACAGCTAGAGAGACAGAAGACACAGCTAAAGAGACAGGAGACACAGTGAGAGAGACATGAAACACAGCTGGAGAGACAGGAGACACAGCTAGAGAGACAGAAGACACAGCTAAAGAGACAGGAGACACAGTGAGAGAGACATGAAACACAGCTGGAGAGACAGGAGACACAGCTAGAGAGACAGAAGACACAGCTAAAGAGACAGGAGACACAGTGAGAGAGACATGAAACACAGCTGGAGAGACAGGAGACACAGCTAGAGAGACAGAAGACACAGCTAAAGAGACAGGAGACATAGCTAAAGAGACAGGAGACACAGTGAGAGAGACATGAAACACAGCTGGAGAGACAGGAGACACAGCTAGAGAGACAGAAGACACAGCTAAAGAGACAGGAGACACAGTGAGAGAGACATGAAACACAGCTGGAGAGACAGGAGACACAGCTAGAGAGACAGAAGACACAGCTAAAGAGACAGGAGACACAGTGAGAGAGACATGAAACACAGCTGGAGAGACAGGAGACACAGCTAGAGAGACAGAAGACACAGCTAAAGAGACAGGAGACACAGTGAGAGAGACATGAAACACAGCTGGAGAGACAGGAGACACAGCTAGAGAGACAGAAGACACAGCTAAAGAGACAGGAGACACAGTGAGAGAGACATGAAACACAGCTGGAGAGACAGGAGACACAGCTAGAGAGACAGAAGACACAGCTAAAGAGACAGGAGACACAGTGAGAGAGACATGAAACACAGCTGGAGAGACAGGAGACACAGCTAGAGAGACAGAAGACACAGCTAAAGAGACAGGAGACACAGTGAGAGAGACATGAAACACAGCTGGAGAGACAGGAGACACAGCTAGAGAGACAGAAGACACAGCTAAAGAGACAGGAGACACAGTGAGAGAGACATGAAACACAGCTGGAGAGACAGGAGACACAGCTAGAGAGACAGAAGACACAGCTAGAGAGACAGGAGACACAGCTAGAGACAGAGACACAGCTAGAGAGACAGAGACACAGCTGAGAGACAGAGACACAGCTAGAGAGACAGAAGACACAGCTAAAGAGACAGGAGACACAGTGAGAGAGACATGAAACACAGCTGGAGAGACAGAGACACAGCTAGAGAGACAGAAGACACAGCTAAAGAGACAGGAGACACAGTGAGAGAGACATGAAACACAGCTGGAGAGACAGGAGACACAGCTAGAGAGACAGAAGACACAGCTAAAGAGACAGGAGACACAGTGAGAGAGACATGAAACACAGCTGGAGAGACAGGAGACACAGCTAGAGAGACAGAAGACACAGCTAAAGAGACAGGAGACACAGTGAGAGAGACATGAAACACAGCTGGAGAGACAGGAGACACAGCTAGAGAGACAGAAACACAGCTAAAGAGACAGGAGACACAGTGAGAGAGACAGAAACACAGCTAGAGAGACAGGAGACACAGCTAGAGAGACAGAAGACACAGCTAAAGAGACAGGAGACACAGTGAGAGAGACATGAAACACAGCTGGAGAGACAGGAGACACAGCTAGAGAGACAGAAGACACAGCTAAAGAGACAGGAGACACAGTGAGAGAGACATGAAACACAGCTGGAGAGACAGGAGACACAGCTAGAGAGACAGAAGACACAGCTAAAGAGACAGGAGACACAGTGAGAGAGACATGAAACACAGCTGGAGAGACAGGAGACACAGTGAGAGAGACAGAAACACAGCTAGAGACAGGAGACACAGTAGAGAGACAGAAGACACAGCTGGAGAGACAGGAGACACAGCTAGAGAGACAGAAGACACAGCTAGAGACAGGAGACACAGCTAGAGAGACAGAAGACACAGCTAGAGACAGGAGACACAGCTAGAGAGACAGAAGACACAGCTAAAGAGACAGGAGACACAGTGAGAGAGACATGAAACACAGCTGGAGAGACAGGAGACACAGCTAGAGAGACAGAAGACACAGCTAAGAGACAGGAGACACAGCTAGAGAGACAGAAGACACAGCTAAAGAGACAGGAGACACAGCTGAGAGAGACAGAAACACAGCTGGAGAGACAGGAGACACAGCTAGAGAGACAGAAGACACAGCTAAAGAGACAGGAGACACAGTGAGAGAGACATGAAACACAGCTGGAGAGACAGGAGACACAGCTAGAGAGACAGAAGACACAGCTAAAGAGACAGGAGACACAGTGAGAGAGACATGAAACACAGCTGGAGAGACAGGAGACACAGCTAGAGAGACAGAAGACACAGCTAAAGAGACAGGAGACACAGCTAGAGAGACAGAAGACACAGCTAAAGAGACAGGAGACACAGTGAGAGAGACATGAAACACAGCTGGAGAGACAGGAGACACAGCTAGAGAGACAGAAGACACAGCTAAAGAGACAGGAGACACAGTGAGAGAGACATGAAACACAGCTGGAGAGACAGGAGACACAGCTAGAGAGACAGAAGACACAGCTAAAGAGACAGGAGACACAGTGAGAGAGACATGAAACACAGCTGGAGAGACAGGAGACACAGCTAGAGAGACAGAAGACACAGCTGGAGAGACAGGAGACACAGCTAGAGAGACAGAAGACACAGCTAGAGAGACAGAAGACACAGCTAAAGAGACAGGAGACACAGTGAGAGAGACATGAAACACAGCTGGAGAGACAGGAGACACAGCTAGAGAGACAGAAGACACAGCTAAAGAGACAGGAGACACAGTGAGAGAGACATGAAACACAGCTGGAGAGACAGGAGACACAGCTAGAGAGACAGAAGACACAGCTAAAGAGACAGGAGACACAGTGAGAGAGACATGAAACACAGCTGGAGAGACAGGAGACACAGCTAGAGAGACAGAAGACACAGCTAAAGAGACAGGAGACACAGTGAGAGAGACATGAAACACAGCTGGAGAGACAGGAGACACAGCTAGAGAGACAGAAGACACAGCTAAAGAGACAGGAGACACAGTGAGAGAGACATGAAACACAGCTGGAGAGACAGGAGACACAGCTAGAGAGACAGAAGACACAGCTAAAGAGACAGGAGACACAGTGAGAGAGACATGAAACACAGCTGGAGAGACAGGAGACACAGCTAGAGAGACAGAAGACACAGCTAAAGAGACAGGAGACACAGTGAGAGAGACATGAAACACAGCTGGAGAGACAGGAGACACAGCTAGAGAGACAGAAGACACAGCTAAAGAGACAGGAGACACAGTGAGAGAGACATGAAACACAGCTGGAGAGACAGGAGACACAGTGAGAGAGACATGAAACACAGCTAAGAGACAGGAGACACAGCTAGAGAGACAGAAGACACAGCTAAAGAGACAGGAGACACAGTAGAGAGACAGAAGACACAGCTAGAGACAGGAGACACAGTAGAGAGACAGAAGACACAGCTAAAGAGACAGGAGACACAGCTAGAGAGACAGAACACAGCTAAAGAGACAGGAGACACAGTGAGAGACAGAAACACAGCTAGAGACAGGAGACACAGCTAGAGAGACAGGAGACGCAGCTGGAGAGACAGGAGACACAGCTAGAGAGACAGAAGACACAGCTAAAGAGACAGGAGACACAGTGAGAGAGACATGAAACACAGCTGGAGAGACAGGAGACACAGCTAGAGAGACAGAAGACACAGCTAAAGAGACAGGAGACACAGTGAGAGAGACATGAAACACAGCTGGAGAGACAGGAGACACAGCTAGAGAGACAGAAGACACAGCTAAAGAGACAGGAGACACAGTGAGAGAGACATGAAACACAGCTGGAGAGACAGGAGACACAGCTAGAGAGACAGAAGACACAGCTAAAGAGACAGGAGACACAGTGAGAGAGACATGAAACACAGCTGGAGAGACAGGAGACACAGCTAGAGAGACAGAAGACACAGCTAAAGAGACAGGAGACACAGCTAAGAGACAGAGACACAGTGAGAGAGACATGAAACACAGCTGGAGAGACAGGAGACACAGCTAGAGAGACAGAAGACACAGCTAAAGAGACAGGAGACACAGTGAGAGAGACATGAAACACAGCTGGAGAGACAGGAGACACAGCTAGAGAGACAGAAGACACAGCTAAAGAGACAGGAGACACAGTGAGAGAGACATGAAACACAGCTGGAGAGACAGGAGACACAGCTAGAGAGACAGAAGACACAGCTAAAGAGACAGGAGACACAGTGAGAGAGACATGAAACACAGCTGGAGAGACAGGAGACACAGCTAGAGAGACAGAAGACACAGCTAAAGAGACAGGAGACACAGTGAGAGAGACATGAAACACAGCTGGAGAGACAGGAGACACAGCTAGAGAGACAGAAGACACAGCTAAAGAGACAGGAGACACAGTGAGAGAGACATGAAACACAGCTGGAGAGACAGGAGACACAGCTAGAGAGACAGAAGACACAGCTAAGAGACAGGAGACACAGTGAGAGACAGAAGACACAGCTAGAGAGACAGAAGACACAGCTGAGAGACAGGAGACACAGCTAGAGAGACAGAAGACACAGCTAAAGAGACAGGAGACACAGTGAGAGAGACATGAAACACAGCTGGAGAGACAGGAGACACAGCTAGAGAGACAGAAGACACAGCTAAAGAGACAGGAGACACAGTGAGAGAGACATGAAACACAGCTGGAGAGACAGGAGACACAGCTAGAGAGACAGAAGACACAGCTAAAGAGACAGGAGACACAGTGAGAGAGACATGAAACACAGCTGGAGAGACAGGAGACACAGCTAGAGAGACAGAAGACACAGCTAAAGAGACAGGAGACACAGTGAGAGAGACATGAAACACAGCTGGAGAGACAGGAGACACAGCTAGAGAGACAGAAGACACAGCTAAAGAGACAGGAGACACAGTGAGAGAGACAGAAACACAGCTGGAGAGACAGGAGACACAGCTAGAGAGACAGAAGACACAGCTAAAGAGACAGGAGACACAGTGAGAGAGACATGAAACACAGCTGGAGAGACAGGAGACACAGCTAGAGAGACAGAAGACACAGCTAAAGAGACAGGAGACACAGTGAGAGAGACATGAAACACAGCTGGAGAGACAGGAGACACAGCTAGAGAGACAGAAGACACAGCTAGAGACAGGAGACACAGTGAGAGAGACAGAAGACACAGCTAGAGACAGGAGACACAGTGAGAGAGACAGAAGACACAGCTAGAGACAGGAGACACAGCTAGAGAGACAGAAGACACAGCTAGAGACAGGAGACACAGCTAGAGAGACAGAAACACAGCTAAAGAGACAGGAGACACAGTGAGAGAGACAGAAGACACAGCTAAAGAGACAGGAGACACAGCAGAGAGACAGAAGACACAGCTAAAGAGACAGGAGACACAGTGAGAGACAGAAACACAGCTAGAGACAGGAGACACAGCTAGAGAGACAGAAGACACAGCTAGAGACAGGAGACACAGCTAGAGAGACAGAAGACACAGCTAAAGAGACAGGAGACACAGTGAGAGAGACATGAAACACAGCTGGAGAGACAGGAGACACAGCTAGAGAGACAGAAGACACAGCTAAAGAGACAGGAGACACAGTGAGAGAGACATGAAACACAGCTGGAGAGACAGGAGACACAGCTAGAGAGACAGAAGACACAGCTAAAGAGACAGGAGACACAGTGAGAGAGACATGAAACACAGCTGGAGAGACAGGAGACACAGCTAGAGAGACAGAAGACACAGCTAAAGAGACAGGAGACACAGTGAGAGAGACATGAAACACAGCTGGAGAGACAGGAGACACAGCTAGAGAGACAGAAGACACAGCTAAAGACAGACAGGAGACACACAGTGAGAGAGACATGAAACACAGCTGGAGAGACAGGAGACACAGCTAGAGAGACAGAAGACACAGCTAAAGAGACAGGAGACACAGTGAGAGAGACATGAAACACAGCTGGAGAGACAGGAGACACAGCTAGAGAGACAGAAGACACAGCTAAAGAGACAGGAGACACAGTGAGAGAGACATGAAACACAGCTGGAGAGACAGGAGACACAGCTAGAGAGACAGAAGACACAGCTAAAGAGACAGGAGACACAGTGAGAGAGACATGAAACACAGCTGGAGAGACAGGAGACACAGCTAGAGAGACAGAAGACACAGCTAAAGAGACAGGAGACACAGTGAGAGAGACATGAAACACAGCTGGAGAGACAGGAGACACAGCTAGAGAGACAGAAGACACAGCTAAAGAGACAGGAGACACAGTGAGAGAGACATGAAACACAGCTGGAGAGACAGGAGACACAGCTAGAGAGACAGAAGACACAGCTAAAGAGACAGGAGACACAGTGAGAGAGACATGAAACACAGCTGGAGAGACAGGAGACACAGCTAGAGAGACAGAAGACACAGCTAAAGAGACAGGAGACACAGTGAGAGAGACATGAAACACAGCTGGAGAGACAGGAGACACAGCTAGAGAGACAGAAGACACAGCTAAAGAGACAGGAGACACAGAGACAGAGACACAGTGAGAGAGACATGAAACACAGCTGGAGAGACAGGAGACACAGCTAGAGAGACAGAAGACACAGCTAAAGAGACAGGAGACACAGTGAGAGAGACATGAAACACAGCTGGAGAGACAGGAGACACAGCTAGAGAGACAGAAGACACAGCTAAAGAGACAGGAGACACAGTGAGAGAGACATGAAACACAGCTGGAGAGACAGGAGACACAGCTAGAGAGACAGAAGACACAGCTAAAGAGACAGGAGACACAGTGAGAGAGACATGAAACACAGCTGGAGAGACAGGAGACACAGCTAGAGAGACAGAAGACACAGCTAAAGAGACAGGAGACACAGTGAGAGAGACATGAAACACAGCTGGAGAGACAGGAGACACAGCTAGAGAGACAGAAGACACAGCTAAAGAGACAGGAGACACAGTGAGAGAGACATGAAACACAGCTGGAGAGACAGGAGACACAGCTAGAGAGACAGAAGACACAGCTAAAGAGACAGGAGACACAGTGAGAGAGACATGAAACACAGCTGGAGAGACAGGAGACACAGCTAGAGAGACAGAAGACACAGCTAAAGAGACAGGAGACACAGTGAGAGACAGAAACACAGCTGGAGAGACAGGAGACACAGCTAGAGAGACAGAAGACACAGCTAGAGAGACAGAAGACACAGCTAAAGAGACAGGAGACACAGTGAGAGAGACATGAAACACAGCTGAGAGACAGAGACACAGCTAGAGAGACAGAAGACACAGCTAAAGAGACAGGAGACACAGTGAGAGAGACATGAAACACAGCTGGAGAGACAGGAGACACAGCTAGAGAGACAGAAGACACAGCTAAAGAGACAGGAGACACAGTGAGAGAGACATGAAACACAGCTGGAGAGACAGGAGACACAGCTAGAGAGACAGAAGACACAGCTAAAGAGACAGGAGACACAGTGAGAGAGACATGAAACACAGCTGGAGAGACAGGAGACACAGCTAGAGAGACAGAAGACACAGCTAAAGAGACAGGAGACACAGTGAGAGAGACATGAAACACAGCTGGAGAGACAGGAGACACAGCTAGAGAGACAGAAGACACAGCTAAAGAGACAGGAGACACAGTGAGAGAGACATGAAACACAGCTGGAGAGACAGGAGACACAGCTAGAGAGACAGGAGACAGCTAGAGAGACAGGAGACACAGCTAGAGAGACAGGAGACCCACAGCGAGAGAGAGGAGACCCACAGCGAGAGAGACAGGAGACCCACAGCGAGAGAGACAGGAGACACAGCTAGAGAGACAGGAGACACAGCTAGAGAGACAGGAGACACAGTGAGAGAGACAGGAGACCCAGTGAGAGAGACATGAAACACATGGTGTTTATGGCTCAAAACTCAAACACTTAATCTAATGCTGCTGCAGAATAATTGTCAGCTGATCACCCCAGCTGACTTGTGGCAATTCAAGAAACGCGTCCTCAATTTTCATAAACATCTTACATTGATTGCTCCAATCTGCAATTTCTAAGTTCTGTAGGCCCAGCATTATCAACGGGATGGGGGTGAAGTAACTAATGGGTTTTTGGGGAAAAATAAATGGTCTTCTTGGCTGTTAGCGCGTTAAGTCGGCAGCTCCCCTCTGACAGAGAGGGAGAGAGTGCATGGGGAGGAGAAAGGCGGGAGGTTTGTTTAAACGGCTACCCGCGAGACTGACTGCGGCCTCAGCAGTGCTAATGGAGCTCGCCTGCAGGGGCCGTACCCCCGCCCCGATGGGAGTGTTGACAGGGTCCTCCATCACTCCGCAGCATCCCTACCCCACCTGGTATTCAGGTACAGCGCAAAGCGGGTGGCAGCTGTTCAGTTGCATCATCCCGACATTGGGCAGAGAGACCGCCCTCGGTTGGAAACTAAAAACAGTTTTCTGGGGAGGGTGGGGAGGGGGCATTCCAGGGTTAGGACAAGGCCGCGGGGATCCCGGAGACTCTGTCCTCTGCCCGTGACTGCCAGAGATTTTTATCCCTTGAACTTCGGTGAGGGGAGAAAAGAATTTCTCTGGTATTTTCCTGGCTTATAATTGGCAGCGACAGGCTGCAGGGGGAGGGCGTTGCCATGCGGTTGCACTTTATGGGATTTTCTTTAACCGCAGCTGCTTCAGGATAATAGTTACCAGTCTGCGTGCCGATTTGAATTGCCGCGCCTTTGTTATTTCGGCTGGCCCGCTGTGGGGCTGGTCGGGGGTTCCGCTTCGAGTGTTGGACACTAGGGAGAGCGGCAGTGGACACTAGTGACAGCGGCTGTGGACACTAGGGGGAGAGCGGCTGTGGACACTTGGGGGAGAGCGGCAGTGGACACTAGAGGGAGAGCGGCTGTGGACACTAGGGGGAGAGCGGCTGTGGACACTAGTGACAGCGGCTGTGGACACTAGTGACAGCGGCTGTGGACACTAGGGGGAGAGCGGCAGTGGACACTAGAGGGAGAGCGGCTGTGGACACTAGGGGGAGAGCGGGTGTGGACATTAGTGAGAGCGGCTGTGGACACTAGGGGGAGAGCGGCAGTGGACACTAGTGACAGCGGCTGTGGACACTAGGGGGAGAGCGGCTGTGGACACTAGGGGGAGAGCGGCTGTGGACACTAGGGGAGAGCGGCTGTGGATACTAGGGGGAGAGCGGCAGTGGACACTAGTGACAGCGGCTGTGGACACTAGGGGGAGAGCGGCTGTGGACACTAGGGGAGAGCGGCTGTGGACACTTGGGGGAGAGCGGCTGTGGATACTAGTGACAGCGGCTGTGGACACTAGGGGGAGAGCGGCTGTGGACACTAGTGACAGCGGCTGTGGACACTAGGGGGAGAGCGGCTGTGGACACTAGGGGAGAGCGGCTGTGGATACTAGGGGGAGAGCGGCAGTGGACACTAGTGACAGCGGCTGTGGACACTAGGGGGAGAGAGGCAGTGGACACTAGAGGGAGAGCGGCTGTGGACACTAGGGGGAGAGCGGGTGTGGACATTAGTGAGAGCGGCTGTGGACACTAGGGGGAGAGCGGCAGTGGACACTAGTGACAGCGGCTGTGGACACTAGGGGGAGAGCGGCTGTGGACACTAGGGGAGAGTGGCTGTGGACACTAGGGAGAGAGCGGCTGTGGACACTAGGGGGAGAGCGGCTGTGGACACTAGGGGAGAGCGGCTGTGGACACTAGGGGGAGAGCGGCAGTGGACACTAGGGAGAGAGCGGGTGTGGACATTAGTGAGAGCAGCAGTGGACACTAGGGAGAGAGCGGTTGTGGACATTAGTGAGAGCGGCTTTGGACACTAGGGGGAGAGAGGCAGTGGACACTAGGGGGAGAGAGGCAGTGGACACTAGGGAGAGCGGCTGTGGACACTAGGGGAGAGAGGCAGTGGACACTAGGGGGAAAGCGGCTGTGGATACTAGGGGAGAGCGGCTGTGGACACTAGGGAGAGAGCGGCAGTGGACACTAGGGGGAAAGCGGCTGTGGATACTAGGGGAGAGCGGCTGTGGACACTAGGGAGAGAGCGGCAGTGGACACTAGGGGGAGAGAGGCAGTGGACACTAGTGAGAGCGGCAGTGGACACTAGGGGGAGAGAGGCAGTGGACACTAGGGGGAGAGAGGCAGTGGACACTAGAGAGAGAGGCAGTGGACACTAGGGAGAGCGGCTGTGGACACTAGGGGGAGAGCGGGTGTGGACATTAGTGAGAGCGGCAGTGGACACTAGTGAGAGCGGCAGTGGACACAATAACTTAGACACTGTCAAGCAGTAGAACTTGAAAGCAAGTAAATATTTTTTCTGTTTTTTCATATTCTTGAAACTGTCATCCACTTCAATGCCACTCCAGTCGAGCCTGACCACTTCATCAACTGCGAAGCCAGCAGCGCCAACTTCTCAACATTTTCTGCGCTCTACAACGACCTCTCCAGCTCCAGCGACCAGGCCGGCCACTGCTCCTCCGCCGCCGCCGCAGCCGCCCAGGCCGGCGCAGTACCCGCGGCACCCGACCTTCTCCTCGAACCGGCTTGGCGGCATTGGAGGCGGAGGAAGCAACGGCGGTGGCGGCGGCGGCATCGCAGACGGCGGCGGCTTCAAGGTGGACCGCCCGCTGGCTGGGGTGCTGGTGATCGGCGGCATTCTGCTGTTCGTGAGCATGAGCCTCACCGCCGCCGTGATTGTCTTCTGCAAGAAGAAGAACACGGTGTTCGTTATGCAGAAATGCGAAGACGATCAGGACGGCGACGACTCGGATCTGGAGCTGGACGACGTGCTCACCGACGCGGACTCGTCGGCGGATTGGCGGAGCGGCGACGTGGGCGGCGGCCGGTACACCCCGCTGGCTCTGAGCAGCCTGCCGACGCTGCTCATCAGTTTTGAAACCGACAGCGGCAGGCGGCTTGTCAGCTTCGCGCCGGGGGCTTCGGCGACAGTTGACGACGACGATCTTGCCAACGCGGCAGGCGGCAGCGGCGCAGACGGCGACGCCGGCATCTTTGGAAATCGGTTTGCGCGGGATCTTCCGCCGAGTGATGAGGAGGAATATCGGGAACAGGCGGCGGGCGGCGGCAGCGGCGGCGGTTGTCGGCGAGTCCGGAGGCTACCACGCTTCGGGGACGGCGGCGGAGGCGGCGGCGGCAGCAGCAGCGGCAATGACTTGTGCTTGGAGCTGCGTCGGCCAGCTGCAGCCCGTCTCGAAGGCGATGATGACGAGACGGGGAAGCTGATGACCGGCAGAGATGCCGATGAGGCCGCCGCAACGCCTGCGGAAACTCCTGGCGAGCAGTCGGCGACGGCAACAGCAGAAACTCTCGGCAACGGTGACGCGGTTGAGGCGAATTCGAACGGCGACGAAGAGGAAGAGGATGATGATGAAGAAGGCTTGGAGGCTGAGGAGGCGAAGCCGTTGCGACAGCTGGTGACTCAGGTGTAAAAACCAGTGTCTACAAAATGAGGAATTGTTGAATATCTCGACTGTCTACTACTTCCGATCCTAGGACTGCCTAGAGGGAAACAGACACAGATAGAGAAGGCATTTAGTAATAGAAGTCTGAGCTCTCTGTGCACAGAGATTCCAGGCAAAGCTCCGTGTGCTGCTACAGAATCTGCGATTATTAAATTGAATATGGTTAGATGAGGTTACAGGTCTGTGCATGCCATAGGTTGTTACTGTTAATAAGTCCCACTAAACTGAGCATTGCTGCATTCTGTAAAGCATCAATTATAAAAATATTAAACTACAAAAATAACGAAGACAAATAAGCATTAGCAATTGTTGCGCTGTGTAAAACAATTAAAATTCATATGTATATGCATAAGAAAGTGCGTTATGATTGTGTTTATTGGGCTAATATATAGATTTAATACTAGTGTAGCAAATTTTTATTATAAAATGCATCAGAAAAAATGGGTATAGTTACAAAATAAAAGTTCTGACGGCAGTTATTACCTGTACTTTAATTAAACACGCGAAAGCTAATATCGACATCTATTAATTACATCAGGTAATTCCATTCCAATTGGATTTCTAATCGCGCTAAAAATAATTTAGTAATATACATAATAAAAGCAATGTGAGACATACGAATTAAGATAAAAATGATATATAAAATAAGAGCCATATAAAAGCGCTGTACACTACTTAGAGAGCGGAGCGGGCAGTAGCATAATTGGCGCATTAATTACTCTATTTTTAGAAAAAAACACGAGTAAAACCGTTGATTCAGCGGCCGGCGGTCTCGGGCGACAGGCAGCGCATAGGAAAGTCGAACAGGCGGCCAAACACCGGCGAGGAGATCAGCGGCGAGGCTGCTGTCGCCGTCGAGGATGGCGAAGGCGACGAGCAGGCAGTAGTGCCGGCGACAGTGGGCGCAGTCGGCAGTCCGCCGTTGGTCCGGTTGAACCGGCGAATAAGGCGACGCCGCTTAGCAGAGTCGGGCATTGCCTGGACAGTGGCGTACAGGGCGGCCACCTGCGACCGGGTGAAGTCCTCGGCGACGGCTAATTCGACAGCAGCGTCAGCGTCGGATGTCGAAGACGCGGAAGAAGCGGCGGCGGCAGCAAACTCCGCAGACTCGGCGAAGCGCACGGACAGGCTGGGCATCGGCGGGGCGGCGGCCTCGTCGGCGAGGTCGGCCAGGCGGCACTGTCGAAGGCGGCGAAATATGCCGTCGGCGTCCTGGGCGACGCTGTCGGGCACCTGCGCGGAGAGGAATTTTCGTGATCTCAGTTTGGACTACTGATAGTAGCATTAGTGAAATAGATAATAAAAGCAGCTCTATGACTGCTTTCCCCTGGCGCTTCAGTGGCGCCACTACCCCTATTATTTGGCGCCACTAATCAAATCATTTGGCGCCACTAACTTAGTATTTGGCGCCACTAACTTAGTATTTGGCGCCACTAACTTAGTATTTCGCGCCACTAACTTAGTATTTGGCGCCACTAACTTAGTATTTGGCGCCACTAATCAAATCATTTGGCATAAAAACCTATCATTTGGCGCCACTAATCAAATCATTTGGCATAAAAACCTATCATTTGGCGCCACTAATCAAATCATTTGGCACCACTAATCAAATCATTTGGCGTCACTAACCCATACGATGCTTCAATGGTCTCAGTTATCCCCCCTCCATCAGCTGCCATCCAATCCCACCTCCCCTCACCTGCACGACGGCATCAGAGTTCCGAATTGCGAAAGCCAGCGTAGAGTTGAGCTTGGCCGCCAGGTCCCTGGCGCCGGGCTCCAGGTTCGGGTAGAGCAGTGCGGGGCCGAACACGGTGCCCAGGCTGTCCGGCGTCATCCGGGTGGCCGAGTCGGTGGTGTCGGCGACCCGCGCCAGCAGGGCCAGCAGGCGGCCGAGCAGATCGCGCCGGTCTTGCGGCAGCAGCTGCACCAGCAGCCGGAGCGCCTTCAGCCGGCGGGCGGTCAGCACCGCGGACAGGCCGTCGTCTGCGACAGCATTGACACAGTCGGCCGGCTGGGGCGCGCCGATTTGTGCGACCTGATTGGTTTTTTATAGTTTGGATACATATCGGTGGATTGCAAATACGAGCAGTTATTAAGCTGGGATATCTGGCTCCGAAATAGGGAGTTTATCAGCTGGGATCTCGCTCAGAAATTGGGAGTTTATCAGCTGGGATATTTAGCTCAGCAATGCAACTCAGTAAATATCCCAGGAGTTTATGAGCAGGGATATTTACCTCAGAAATGAGGAGTTTATCAGCTGGGATATCTAACTCAGAAATGGGGAGTTTATTGGCTGGAAATCCACAGTTAAGAGAACGGCTATTCGCCACTCACCTGCTGAAAGTAGGGCAGCAGGCGGCGGGTGAGCAGCGGCTCGGGCAGTCTGGCCAGACTGGCCTTCAACGCGCCGGCCAGATCGTGCGTCGTCCAGGCCTCGGACTCGGCGACGTCCTTGGAGCCGTCGGCGTTGTCGCTACTGACGGCATCAAGGAGCCGGCGCTGGCGGGCTGCGGAGCCGCACTTGCGAAAGATGCCTTCGACTTGGTCGAGATTCGACCGGCTGGCTAAGCGAGTCAGCAGGTGGTCCACCACGGCGAGGTCGCCGACGGCTGCGGCAGTGGCAGCGGCTGTGGGATGGGCGTTGTCGGTTATCGTATTTGTACATAGTTTTTGAGAATTGATTTGCCATGATACGTACATTTAATGCTTGCTGAAGATTCAAAGGGTTGTCAATATCAATATCAAGGTAAATACATAGTGATTACAGCAAAAATGAATAAGGACTCACCAGCCTCGGGCCTTCCATTCTGGACTCGCTTCAGTTTCATACTATCTCTGGCCCGTTGCCAAATCCACTGACTCGTCGGTCTATCAGTGGCAGAGTCATCGTCTTGGTCGTCATCGTCCAAGAAGTCAGCCGGCACGTCAATAACAAATGACAGATGAACTTTGCATAGTTCGACAAATTGTCTAGGCAGTAGGCTACGGAGCAGATCGAAACTTCTCAGCGATGTCGGAGACGTGGCTGGGCGAGTCATGACCGCCGCTAGCTGTTTTAGCCGCTGGGTCTGCTGCGCAAGCGGAGGCTGTTGCATCTCGTCTGGCCGAGGGGCCTGCACTACGGCAGAGCTTTGGAGCTCGCAATGGGCTTTGCCGCCGCCGCCGCCGCCGCTACGACTTCTACGGCGACGGGCTGACGAGTAATTCGTCAATGGCGTCGGTCGTACGGGACGGGCGGGAGTCGCGAGGCGAACCAGTGGCATGGCTTGGGCTGTTTATTTTAGTGCCTTAGTCTAATTCAGTTAAGGCTTGGAGTTAGACACGGATTTATTTAGATGTCTGTTTGTACTTTAAGAGGGAAGGCCCAGAACAGTCTAGTCTGTGGCTCTGTACTCTTTGTACATTGAAATAAAACAGCGGGGGTTAATATAGACGACCAAGTTTTATTGGGGTTGGGGTGTGAGAGTCAATCGGGCCCCCACACCAGGGCCAGCCAATAGGAACTCGCGCAACCCCACCCTCACAGATCACGCCCACAATCCAAGCCTGCGAGAGATAAGATAATGACAGTGACGGTGAGGTGGGTATTGGGGCGAAGCAATTGAGTCTTTATCACCTCTAACTGAAATTTCCCTATCGCGTTGAGCACTCACGTAGGCGAACCCCCACCCGAGGCGACTCAATCAAGAGGGTTGAAAGATGAGCTAAAAAGAAGCAATTCTTTATTCGAATGAACATTTTGGTAAGCAACAATAGAACATTAATGGGGAGGATTGATCGCACCTACTTTTGTAAGTTTTAATTGTGACAATGACAACAATAGCGAATGCCTACAGGGGTTGGGTATGCGCTAAAAACTGCTGGTTGCTAGGGTTCTAAATAGTTTTCATGTTTATATTTTTCAAAAAATCCAAAAGGAAGGAAATGCTTGCCATTCTGGGAAACAATTTTCATCTGTTTATCTTTATTCGTTAATAAAATACTCATGCCCGAGGCGCTTGACGAGGAGACAATTTTTTTGCGTCTTGCGGACACCTGCATGTCTTTCGACTCTTTCGTAAATTAAATTAAAGCATGTTTCAATAAGCTAATTCACTAAATTCACTAATTCATCCTGGCAATTCTGATGTCCATACACACTTTTGTACGAGCTTACATCTCACGGTCTCACCCTTCTGGTCTCGCTGTCTCACGCATTTCTCTCTTAATCTTACTCATTAATCTGTCAATCTCCCTCATTTCCCTCTCATTCTCACTCATTTCTCTCTCATTCTCACTCATTTCTCTCTCATTCTCACTCATTTCCCTCTCATTCTCACTCATTTCTCTCTCATTCTCACTCATCTCTCTCTCAATCTCATTCATTTCTCTCTTAATCTCTCTTATTTTTCTCTAAATCTCACTCAGTTCTCCCTCAATCTCATTCATTTCCCTCTCAATCTAACTCATTTCTCAGTCAATCTCACTCATTTCTCTCTCAATCTCACTCATCTCTCTCTCAATCTCATTCATTTCTCTCTCAATCTCTCTTATTTTTCTCTCAATCTCACTCAGTTCTCCCACAATTTCACCCATTTGACTCAATCTCACTCATCTATCTCAATCTCTCTTTTTTCTCTCAATCTCACTCAGTTCTCCCTCAATCTCATTCATTTCCCTCTCAATCTAACTCATTTCTCAGTCAATCTCACTCATTTCTCAGTCAATCTCACTCATCTCTCTCTCAATCTCACTCATCCCTCTCTCAATCTCATTTATTTCTCTCTCAATCTCACTCATCTCTTTCAATCTCACTCATTTCTCCCTCAATCTCATTCATTTATCTCTCAATCTCATTTGTTTCTCTCTCAATCTCACCCATTTTCCTCTCAATCTCACTCATCTATCTCAATCTCTCTTATTTCTCTCTCAATCTCACTCATTTCTCAGTCAATCTCACTCATTTCTCTCTCAATCTCTATTTTTTTCTCTCTCAATCTCACTCATCTCTCTCTCAATCTCACTCATTTCTCAGTCAATCTCACTCATTTCTCTCTCAACCCTCTCATCTCTCTCTCAATCTCTCTTATTTCTCTCTCAATCTCACTCATCTCTCTCTCAATCTCTCTCATCTCTCTCTCAATCTCTCTTATTTATCTCTCAATCTCACTCATTTCTCTCTCAATCTCACTCATTTCTCTCTCAATCTCTCTTATTTCTCTCTCAATCTCACTCATCTCTCTCTCAATCTCTCTCATCTCTCTCTCAATCTCTCTTATTTCTCTCTCAATCTCACTCATTTCTCTCTCAATCTCATTCGTCTCTCTCTCTCTCAATCTCACTCATTTCTCAGTCAATCTCACTCATCTCTCTCTCAATCTCATTCATTTGTCTCTCAATCTCTCTTTTTTCTCTGCATTTTAATTCTTCGCAAATCATACAGAAAATAAACTTCTAAACAACAGTGCTCAGCGAAAGCAATGAGTAGGCCAGAATTTACAGTTTTGAGTCGATTATGCATGATGGCATCACAAATTTTATAATTAACAATATCCAACGATTAAATAAGGATAAAACCATTGCAAACTGAATGCCCATTGTTTATATTTCGGCTATTAATGGATTAGAATTAGAAAGGCACTATTCGAGAAGTGAAAGCTCGTTATCAGCGAATAATCCTCACTTATTAGGGAGCACAATTAGCCATCATATGCATAAATGATATAACTAGCAATGGACAATAATCAACAATAGTTTCGTGAACAATAACATTATCAAAAATTAAAGTTCTCAATATATCACGATAATACTAAATTTGAGTCCTCTTAGATCTGTGTTTGGTAGGTGTTGCGTCATGCATTGGGATCACGAGTTCCTTGCGCGAACCGACAAGCTCTGCACACCTTGGGTAGACAATATATATTTTCACAGCTTTGAACTGTAATAGAACTTTTCTCCATTCACTTAACTGATTCGGGGCCAACCCGACACCTCCCGCTGACTTTTTTGACTTGTCGAGCTATCAGTTTAAAAAAATACGTGTCAATTTAACACCTGGCTGTATGCGGTGTGCGCACCGGGTTTAGAAGAAACAATTGCGTCATTCACTAATCTGCAGCTTGGCAAGGCTAACAGCCCTGTAGACACGTTTGCTGTTGTTGTGTGCTTTAGTAAGACTGATTTTGCAAGATCCAACAGCTTTTTCAAACTGTTGCACCAGACCTGCCAGCCAGCTAAATATCTATAGACAGTCGACAGACATTCACTGTAAGTTAGATGTGCGTGTGCGTGTGCGCAGCTGTTGTAGGGTGCTACTCGTACATGCATTAATATAAACAGTCTGAGTTTTCTTCACTAACTGACAATCTACCGTTTGTCCGATTGGGATTAAATAACTATGGTAGAAATGGGAGAAAAACTAGCTCATTTAGAGTCCATATTTTACAGTAAACCTAGTCCCCAGTCTAGAGGTCAGACTTAATACTCGTAATAGCAAGGGTAAGTAAACTTAATGCAGTAAGCAGAAAGTGTAAACACGAGTGTCGAGTTGACAATCTTGCAAAGCATTTGTGGTAGTGCTCTCCCCCCGCCCCGGCCCACTCAAATTTAGTTCAAGACATGCCAAATTTGTTCTCAGCACGATATAATACTCGGGGCATGTCTAGATGTCGTAATGGAAATTTTTCGAAAAGATGCTGCAGGACGGACAATAGGCTGAAATTCGAATTCGGGTTCTACAAATTTTTGCAACAATATTCAGTTTATTATGCTATTCAAGATTCAGAACTGAGACTTGAGGCCAGGCCAGATGAAAGAATTCTGTGCTAAGGGAAATTCCAGTGACGACTGCCGACCTTGAGGGTACAGTCTCATCGAAATGTACACTTCGATGTGGGTGTGAGTGTGGGTAAGAAAGAACTGACTAACTGAAGGGTGGCTTAATAGCAGAGAGAAAAGGATTCTGTGCGCATCAAACACAACTCTCCCCCCCCCACTGGAACCCTCAACTGGATGGGGGTTGGGGGGTTGGGGGTCCGAGCGTGCTGAAAATGCTGGGCGCGCGCCTAATGTACATTCAAATTATTTGTACTCTGACCCTAGACCAAAGCCTCAATTTAGTTTTACACTCGGCTAGAGAGAGACTGGGCCGGCCGGCCCGGTGCTTGGCGGAATGTACATTAATTTTTTTATACAACTCAGCTCCCCCTTTCTCCCCGCAGCATCACGCCCTCTGCAGCCTTGCCCCTGGAAGTGTGGGGGAGAGGGAGGGGGGTAAGGAGAAATAGCTAAGAGAGGTTGGGCATCGGCGGCATGGGGCTGCGCTGGTGATTTTCCACTGCAAGGCCAAACCGGAAGACGTACGAGAGAGAGAGAACTTAGGAGCTGCAGACCGAGCCGAAAAGCATATACAAAGGAAACACAGGCACAGCCCAAACCCTTCTGGATCTGATTCTCACTCCTGACGCGTTCACACACGATTTTGCCTTCGCTTCGTTTTGCTCCTTGTCCTTACTAACCAAGGAAGGACCGTTTAAACCGTAAGCAGGCAAAAGCCAGCAACTTGTGGCAAGTAAACCCAATATATTTCAGCAGCAGCACGCCAGCAGGCAGCAGTGCAATAGTAACGCCTAGAAGAAATACCGATCTGCTCTACACTGGCTACAGATACTAAACTGAATCAGAATGCAAGCTGCCAAACAGTTAATAGGCACCCGCCAGAAACTTCTCTCTAGCCGACTGTTGAGCCTGCCAAGCAGCAGCATTGGCAGCAGCCGAGCCTACGATGTCAAGCATTACGAGGCTAAGAATGAACCAGCGCTTGAATACACTCAGGGCAGCAAGGAGCGCAAGGACGTTGAAGCTGCTCTGTCCAAGTTCGCTTCCGATGGCACAATCAAGATTCCTATTTGCATTGGCGACCGAGAAATCCACCTGGACGGGGCCAAGCGTCAGGTTAGAGTTTTATTGATATACTTTTGAAATTGCAGGTGCGCACTCGACTCAAATTATTTCTTTATCTCTCTTGTTTTTTTCACTTGTTTTTTAACGCTGTCTGACTACTATCTCTCCCTCTCCCTCTGCCTCTGCCCCTTTCCCTCTTCTTTAACTTGAAAATTCTCTTCACCTCTAACCCCTTAAACCCTCTGCAACCAATTATCCTATCTCTATAATATCTACGGTCTCTAATTTCCATTTACCTCTAGTTCCATTTCCCTCTACTACTAATTTCCCTCTACGGTAATTCTCTACTTCTAATCCTAATCTACATATAAATTCCTCTCTCCTTCTAATTCCCCTCTCCCTATAATTCCCTCCCCCCTCTAATTCATCTGTCTTTCTATTCCCTTCCCCCTTTAATTCTCCCTAATTCTCTCTAATTCCCCCCTCTTCCTCTAATTCCCCTCTTCCTCTAATTCCCTTTTCCCTTTCCCTCTACTTACTTCCCCTCTTCCTCTAATTCTCTCTCCCCTCTCCTACTTCCCCTCTTCTTCTAATTCCCCCTCCCTCTAATTCCCCGCTTCCTCTAATTCCCTCTCTCCTTCTAATTCCCCACTTCCTCTAATTCCCTCTCCCTCTAATTCCCCCCTCTCCCTCTAATTCCCCCCTCTCCCTCTAATTCCCCCTTCCTCTAATTCCCTCTTCCTCTCCCTCTAATTCACCAGGTGGCCCCATTCGACCACAAGCGCACTCTGGCAACGTTCGATTACGCCCCGCCTGCGCTAATCCAAGAGGCCATAGACAATTGCCTGGAAGCCAGAGAGCGCTGGGAGGCCACGCCGTGGGAGGAGCGCGCCAAGGTGATGCTGCGGGCGGCCGACATGTTGGCGGGGCCGATGCGAGCTAACATAGTGGCTGCCACAATGCTTGGCCAGGCCAAGACTGTCTACCAGGCCGAGATTGATGCGGCCGCTGAACTGATTGATTTCCTGCGATTCAATGTTGGCAATATGGCTAAGCTCGCCCAGTACCAGCCTATCAGCACTAAGACTGCCGAGAATACCATGGTTTACAGGTGAGGACCGGCCCAGACTCTCAGATGAAGCTATTGACTGTGACAGACTCTCAGATGAAGCTGTTGACTGTGACAGACTCTCAGATGAAGCTGTTGACTGTGACAGACTCTCAGATGAAGCTGTTGACTGTGACAGACTCTCAGATGAAGCTGTTGACTGTGACAGACTCTCAGATGAAGCTGTTGACTGTGCCAGACTCTCAGATGAAGCTGTTGACTGTCCCAGACTCTCAGATGATGCCACAATTCATCCCAGACTCTCAGATGATGCCACAATTCATCCCAGACTCTCAGATGATTCCACAATTCATCCCAGACTCTCAGATGATGCCACAATTCATCCCAGACTCTCAGATGATGCCACAATTCATCCCAGACTCTCAGAAGATGCCACAATTCATCCCAGACTCTCAGATGAAGCTACTAACTGTCCCAGACTCAGATAAAGCTATTAACTGTCCTAGACTCTCAGATGAGGCTATTGACTGGCCCAGACTCTCAGATGAAGCTATTAACTGTCTCAGACTCTCAGATAAAGCCACAATCCCTCCCAGACTCCCAGTCACCCCGATAGATCCCAGTTCACAGCCAACCCCACCCCACCGCATCCCGCTGCTTCCAGAGGCATGGAAGGCTTCTGGGCAGCCGTGACGCCTTTCAATTTCACCGCCATTGGCGGCAACCTGGCTGCTTCGCCGGCCTTCGCCGGAAATTCAACCGTGTGGAAGCCGACGGACTCGGCCCTGCTGTCGAACTACTTGGCTTACAAGGTGCTGCGCGAGGCCGGCCTGCCGCCCGGCGTGGTCAATTTCGTCCCGGCTGACGGGCCGCAGTTCGGCGCCGAGATCACCAAGCGGCCGGAGCTGGCTGGCGTGAACTTCACTGGCAGCGTGCCAACATTCCGCAGCATCTGGTCCGGCGTGGCCGCCAACCTGGCCAATTATCGCACTTTCCCCCGGCTGATTGGCGAGTGCGGTGGCAAGAATTTCCATTTCGTTCATCCTAGCGCCGATTTGGAGCAGGTGGCCAACAGCACCATCAGGTCGGCTTATGAGTACTCCGGCCAGAAGTGCTCCGCCTGCTCGAGGCTCTACGTGCCGGCCTCCATGTGGCCGAAACTGCGCGACCGTCTGCTGGAGCTTCGAGCCAGCCTGAAGTTCGGCTCGCCGCTGGACATCGGCTCGACCTTCTCCTCGGCCGTCATCGACGACAAAGCATTCCGTCGGGTTAGCGGCTACGCCTCCGAGCTGCCCAAGTCCGACTCGGCCAACCTGCAGCTGCTGGGCGGCGGCAAGTGCGACGATTCGGTTGGCTACTTTGTGGAGCCGACCATCATCGAGACTCGCGACCCGCGCCACCGGATCATGCAGGAGGAGATCTTCGGCCCGGTGCTCGCTGTCTACGCCTATCCCGACAATCAGGTTGACGAGGCACTGAACCTGGTGGACAGCACCAGCCCGTACGCCCTGACTGGCGCCGTGTTTTCCACCGACGAAGAGTTCGTGAAGCTGGCCAGCCGGAGGCTGCGCCAGGCTACCGGCAATTTCTACATCAACGTGCAGTCGACCGGCTCGGTGGTCGGCCAGCAGCCGTTCGGCGGCGCCAGGCAGTCGGGCACCAACGACAAGGCCGGCGGGCCGCACTACCTGCTGAAGTTCCTGTCGCCTATGGCCATCAAGCGGGCGACTAAGCCGGTAGCCGGGCACCTGCCGGCTCACCTGATTCGCTAAGCGGCTGGGCCTGTATGTAGCACCGTTTTGAGAACATCGCTTCGTGTCTGTCTCTCCCCTCCCTTTGCTTTTAAAACATGAATGACCTTTAAAACGAGGTTTTTATGGTGGGCGTGTGTTCTGGGGAGGGATATATGAAATAGAAAAAATTTTCACCCGCATTTTCTGTGACTAAAACAGACTGAAACAAAATCTGTATTGAAAGCCGAATAACACCGGAAATTGCCTATTTGAAACTGACAGATGGACTTTGTTTTTCTGTTTCGTTGAGTATAAAACAAACTTCACGACTCACATTAGCCTCTCTCTCCCCTCCTGTCAGGTGTATCGCCCCATCCTATAAAACTAATCTGACCATTTGCACTAATTTAATTTTGCCTCTGTTTCAAAATTGAAATTCTTTTTTAATAATTGAATCGCAAACCGCCGGCTATCGTCACTGACCCAAATTTTGCTGTTTTGTTTTTTTGCGTTTTCAATTTCCGATGAGTTGCTTCGTTCAAATCTTTTTTTGGTGTCGGGCATCTTTTGCCTGGCATCTTCTAATTTTACTGTTCTGTCTGTTGAGTTAGATCTTGAGCTGTCACCCATTGTCCTGATCCCCCTCCCCCCGAAACTGCATCGCATAGCAACTGGCGAACACCGCTTGCACAGGCACCCAAAGTTAATGTGCGAGTATTGGATTTGAGTTTAACAATACAATAAATAATCTAATATTGAGCGGGAGACTACAATTTGGAAATCAACTCCTCGCTCAGGAACCAGTTAAAGCTGCACCTGGCAACTCAGTAAAAATAAAAAAAATTGCATATCTATTAATTGAATTCGAATTCACATTTTCCTGTCAATTCTGCATGCACTGCTACTCGAATTTGTGAGCACGAGTAGTATAGAAAGATACAGATCGTGGTTAATACTAGAAAACGAACCCAAAATGATGTATAAGGATTTTTAATGTTAATGTTCATATATCCACGAAAGAATGAATGACCAGTGGCACAATGACCAGATGTCTGTGACAGAATGACTAGATATCCCTGACAGAGTGATGACCAGTAGCACAATGACCAGCTATCTGACAGAATGACCAGCAGCACAATGACCAGCTATCTGACAGAATGACCAGTAGCACAATTACCAGCTATCTGACAGAATGACCAGTAGCACAATTACCAGCTATCTGACAGAATGACCAGTAGCACAATGACCAGCTATCTGACAGAATGACCAGTAGCACAATGACCAGCTATCTGACAGAATGACCAGTAGCACATTATTTGAAATAACACAGAACATGAGTCAAATGAAGCAAGGTAAAGAAGTACATGTTTTTTTGTAAAAAATTCGTTGAATCGAAATTATAAAGTATAAATACAAGCAGTTTATTTTTATAAAAAATAGCTAGCAAAATACAGTAGTATGTTGCGCATTTGCAAACATTTATACGAGTATATGTACAAAAAAACAAATAGATAAAATTGGCTAAATAGACTTGGATGCATACACGATTAATACGAATCACTACATAAATTAGCGGTAATACAAGCCTTTAAAATGCTTAATTTTGTTACTGATCAATGCAGTACCGTTACTTTTGAAAAAGGGCTGGAAAAATGCTGCGTTATTTATAAAGGCTAAATTAGAATAAAAAAGTTATTACAGAAAAAGAGCAGAACAGAGCGACAATGAATTGGAAAAAATTGACTACAAAAGACAGACAACACTACTGACTACGGAAAATATCAGTAGTAGTATAAGTAGGCTTTTATTTTTATTATTAGCCAAACGGCAGAATAATGCATAGTCTGACGGTTCACGAAGCCGCAGCCTCCAGCTCGGCGCGTCGGGACTCGATAGCGGCCAGCACAGCGTCAAAGTTGCCGCCGACAGTTTGCACCCGAATGAACTGGCCGGGCCGGCTGGGCAGGTCAATCAGGCTCGCCCAGGCCGGGCACAGGCGGCACAGCAGGCGCAGCAGGTTGTCGGCCTCAGACTCGGACAGCCGGCCGGGCTGCGATCTGGCCAGCCGTTCGGCCGCCTCGGACATTGGCACAGCGCGGCGCTTGTCAGCCTGACACTGGATTTTCAGGGCCCGGGCGGCGGCGGGCGCTTTGTCCAGCAGGCGTAGCTCAGCCTCAACTGCCGGCTCCCGGCGGGTCAGCAGCCGCCTGGCCGTGGCTTCGGCGTCGCGTCGGCGAATTCTGGCCAACAGGTCGGCATCGATGCCGGTTGGCGGCTTTGATTTCGGCTTGCCGTTGCCGCCGCTGTCCGGCGAGGAGGCCGCAGGTGATGCGGCAGCGGCGGCCGTGACTGCGGCCTCCAGGGCGCGCTGAAGCCGGTCAGGCAGCGCCGGCCGCAGCTGGTCCAGCGCCTGTCGCGCTGTGGTCACCCGGGCGGAGTCGGCGACAGCCTCTGGGGCCGGCGGTGCCGGAGCGGCGGCCGGGGCGGGCACGCGCTCCAGCGGGAAGTCGGGATGCCAGCGGCTGAGAGACATCAGAGCGGGCAGCTTGGAGGCGTCGGCTCCCCGATCGAGGAGGAATCGGCGATGCTGCTCGGCCACGTAGCGGTAGAGCCGCAGGGCGAACTCAGCCCGGCGCTCCAGCTGCTGCTGCGGGCTCATCTTCGGGGCCGAGGCGGCGCCGCCAGCTTGCAGCAGGCGAGGCTCAACTAGCAGCAGGTGGCCGCTGCTGATGCCGCCGCCGACGCCGCCGCTGGTAGCGTGTCGGCTGGCCGGCGCCACGGGGACGCTGGACTTTGGCACCCAGCGTAGGGCGTAGCAGCCAGGGTACAGGGTGCGGATCTGGCCTAGGCGGGTCGCATCGAACGAACGCCGGGTCATTCGCTCGACGCTGTCCTTCAGCCGGTCGAATGTCGGCAGCTGTTTGCCCAGCACGAGGACGAGCATCTGTTCGAGTGCGTCGAACTGCAGTCGGAGGACATCCAAGTCTGACGGCAGCGGCAGCTCTTTGGCCCGGCTAGCCAAGATACTGGCCGCCTTCACTGGCTCGACTGGCACTTCCGGTCCGATTGCAACTTCCGGCTCGACAGGGACTTTTGGTTTAGCTGGAGTTTCCGGTTGGACAGTTGATTTCGGCTTAGACAGCTTTATTACCGAACGAGAAGCGGTTGGCCGGGTTTTGGCGGCTACTTCCGGTTCAATTGCTATCTTCGGCTTAGCTACCTCTTTAACCGTTTCCGGTTCACTAACAGTCTTTTTGAGCTTACTGATAGCAACTTCAGCTTTACTGGAAACCACTTCCGGCTCCTTGACAGCTACTTCAGGTTCTTTGACAGCTACTTCCGGCTCCTTGACAACCACTTCCGGCTCCTTGACAACCACTTCCGGCTCTTTGACAGCTACTTCCAGCTCTTTGACAGCTACTTCCGGCTCTTTGACAGCCACTTCCGGCTTTTTGAGAGCCTCTTTCGGCGCAGCAATAACTTCCTTATCGATGATCACATCCTTCCTGGCATCAACTTCTGGTTCGGTTTCAACATCGTCAAATATTAGCTGAGCAATCACCAGAGGCTTATTTCGTGTTCTAGCCGAAGACTTGGACTTTGAAGCTGCAGCGGACCGGACCGGAGTCTTTCTGCTACTAGAAGCAGCCGGACTGGCAACTTTGCGCCCGCTGCGTAACAGGCGTTTAGGCGGCGACAAGGACACCTGCGGCTCGGCGGCGACTTCGACGACAGACGAATCGGCGGCTTTTTTGTTGCCAGGCCGACCGCTTCGAGCGGACTTCTTTTGGGTGGCGAAATAGTCCGTGATCTTTGAGGACGACATGGTTTGACTGCTGGGGCATGAATGCGTTAGAATTGATTGGAATGATAAAACTATTTTCCTACTACTTATACGAGTTATCTATTTAGTCAGTAGCAATTAGTGAAAATGGCCGCTATTTTCTGTGGTGAAGGGCAATAAAATCAGGGTCGTAGAAAGTTACAGTGGTAGAAAATGATGAACGAATCTGACAAGCCATCTTAGAAAGTAAATACTACTGAATTAAGCAGTAGCTTAGCAGCACACGCGCTGAATATCTATTCTATTCCAGCCTATGCCTTTCTAAAAGCCTATTTTTCCTGGTGTGAATCAACAGAGACTGAAGCCGTAAACAGGTTGCACAAAATAATAATTAAAAGCAAGCTTCCAGCAAGCAGAGAATGAGTCTGCAGAGAATTATATCATAATATATAATATATATAAGTACTCTTAGGACTCGGTTCAACTGAATATTGATGTCAAAATTGACAAAAACACGCACAATTAATTCAGATATATTTGCCCTTAAAGAAGATGCTTTAATTTCACTTCATTAACAATTGGGTCCGAATTATCGGACGAAAATAATATGAATTAAAATATTACCAGGCAATACGATGATGATTGGGGGGGGGACACAATGAAAGAAAAAAGTTAAATTGACAGCTTAGCAACCAATAAGCCAATCAGATAGCTCGCTTCATTGATGAAGCATGAGTCTGTTGCCAGTATGTGAACATGCAGTATATTTTTGACATTGGTTATGGTCATGGCTATAACACTTTTTAACCACCCTTACCCACAGGGATTCAGTTTGATGAGCGATGCGCTGTGGCGGATAATCGGCTGATTGGGGGGCGGATAATCGGCTGATTGGGGGGCGGATAATCGGCTGATTGGGGGGCGGATAATCGGCTGATTGGGGGCGGATAATCGGCTGATTGGGGGGCGGATAATCGGCTGATTGGGAGGCGGAAAATCGGCTGATTGGGGGGCGGGTAATCGGCTGATTGGGGCCTGGGGGGCGGGTAATCGGCTGATTGGGGGGATAATCGGCTGATTGGGGGGCGGATAATCGGCTGATTGGGGGGGGGGGCAGATAATTTGATGATGGGGCGGATGATCTGATGATTGAGGGGGGGGCGGATAATTTGATGATGGGGTGGATGATCTGATGATTGAGGGGGGCGGATAATTCGATGATAGGGGGCAGATGATCTGATGATTGAGGGGGGGGGCGGATAATTTGATGATGGGGTGGATGATCTGATGATTGAGGGGGCGGATAATTTAATGATGGAGTGGATGATCTGATGATTGAGGGGGTGGATAATTTAATGATGGGGTGGATGATCTGATGATTGAGGGGGCGGATAATTTATTGATGGGGTGGATGATCTGATGATTGAGGGGGGCGGATAATTTAATGATGGGGTGGATGATCTGATGATTGAGGGGGCGGATAATTTAATGATGGGGTGGATGATCTGATGAGAGGGGGGCGGATAATTTGATGATGGGGCAGATGATCTGATGATTGGGGGGGGCGGATAATTTGATGGGGGGGGCGTATAATCTGATGACTTGGGGGAGGGGGCGGAAGATAAGGGCGGATAGGAGCGGAAACGGGGATCTAATGCATGCATCTATAAGGACAAAGTTACGAATGTGACAGAGAAGAGCAGAGCATCTCTCAAGCGAATCCAACACAGTCCGCCCGCCGGTACATCAGCACGTAGGGATGCAGGCGCCGCGGCTGATCCGGCTGTTTAACCGACGGCAACTCCGGCGCGCACAGGTCAGTTCGGTCAGTGGGGAAAAATGCCACATTAGCATCGTCCAGCATAATCCACCGGTTTAAGCCGGGCTGCAGCACGGCTGTGATATAGTGGCCGCTAGTGGCGTGGCCAACGTGATACACAATGGCGAATAGGCAATAGTCCAAGCGCTGCGGCTTGGCCCGGGCCTGATGCGACAGCCAGGCCTTGCGCAGCTTCAACGTCTCCGGCAGGTCCAATCGGCGGTCGATTTTCACAACGCCAGCGCTGGCCTCGGCGTAGTGGAATCGTTTCAGCTGCAGCAGCAGCAGGCGAGGCGGCAGCTCAAACAGCTGGGTCTTGGTAGCCCGGCCCTCGCTAGTCTCAACCAGCTCCGGCTTGGTGACAGCCTCAAGAGCTTCGGCTAGCGTGCCAGCCGACCAATCCGGCAGGTCGATGTCCAGCGGCAGGACAAAGAAGGGCTGAAGATTGGCTGTGGGCGGCCGGTTGGACCGGACAAGCTGGTGCCGCAGCTGTCCGCCAAACAGCTCGGACACAATGGTACCAGTGGCCGACTGGCAGGTTCGAGTCACGGCTGACCGATTCTTCGGCCCGACGCATTGCCATTCGTCAGCGACGTCTGTCTCAGCATCGGCCTCAGCTTGAGCAGTTTTATCACCGTTGGCCTGGCCGTTGCTATGCGAGCTGCCATCGCCAGTGGCTTTGGCCAGCTCGTCGTGCAGACTGTTCAACAGGTGGCTGAGGAACTCCTCCGCGTCCTCCTCGCGACCTGCCCGAAGCTCCGTGCCACGGCTAGGCATAGCGGCGGATTCTGCCGACACCAGTTGGTAGGCCTGATGGGGAGTGTACGGCTGACCGGAAGTCAACTTCCGGGGATTGGCGGCCTGGCTGTAGTAGGAGAGCAGCTCCACCATGCAGTCCAGAGCTGGCGTTGAGCTGGGGCCGCGGTTTCTGGAGGGAGGATAGGGTGCTCAATTGTATATGTAATGTGCTCAATTGTATATGTAATGTGCTCAATTGTATATGTAATGTGCTCAATTGTATATGTAATGTGCTCAATTGTATATGTAATGTGCTCAATTGTATATGTAATGTGCTCAATTGTATATGTAATGTGCTCAATTGTATATGTAATGTGCTCAATTGTATATGTACAGTGTGCTCAATTGTATATGTAATGTGCTCAATTGTATATGTAATGTGCTCAATTGTATATGTAATGTGCTCAATTGTATATGTAATGTGCTCAATTGTATATGTAATGTGCTCAATTGTATATGTAATGTGCTCAATTGTATATGTAATGTGCTCAATTGTATATGTAATGTGCTCAATTGTATATGTAATGTGCTCAATTGTATATGTAATGTGCTCAATTGTATATGTACAGTGTGCTCAGTTGTATATGCAGTGTGCTCAATTAAAATTGTACAGTGTGCTCAATTGTATGTGTACATTGCACAGTGTGCTCAGAGGTAAATATAGCGTGCTCAATTGTATATGAACAGTAGTCAGAAACAATGTTAAAAAAGATTTAAAGTTCCAACCTGAAGCTCTGGCACTGCTGTCCAAGAGCGCGGAAAAAGGCGTGAAACGGCGGACAGAGGAACAGCATCTGCAGGATGGCGTTGATGTAGCAAAAATTTCCGGAATTATTCAGACCGCGCGGCTGTAGAGGCACCGGCGCCTTAGCGACGCCTAGCTGAGCGGCCACGCGCCGTAGAGCGTCGCCAATAGCAGCCAGTTCGCGGTCCTGCTCCGGCGGCACCGGCTGCTGTTGCGACTTCCAGGCGGCGGTCGCTGGCGGCGAAGTCTCTGAAGAATTAGTTGTCGGAGGCAGCGACACCACGACGGCTTTCTGAGCTGCGGCGGTGCCGCGAAACAGGCCCGCCCAGCCTGTTGCTGCCGGCTTTGTCTCCGGCTTCGTCACAGCGGCCGGCGCCTCCTCGATGCCAGAGTCGTTCTCGCCGACGGCGGAGGCAGCAACCGGGGCGGAGACGCAGCAGCGACAGGCCGCCTGCCGGCAGCTGAAGCAGCAATCGTCGAAGCCAACAACGGGCAGAGCATTGGGCGACGGGCAGCTGAATAATTCGGCGCGTTTTCTGCTATAGTCGTCAAAGTAGCCGAATTCCAGCTGGTGCGACCCGGCGGAGTCCATTCCGGGCGCGGGGCTTTGAGTAACTGTGGCTATTCACAATAGATTGCCTTGAGGATAAACTGGCCTGCGTGTCTCTGCAGCAGTTGTGGAGTGTATGAGCTTTAGTGATTTGCTTATACAGGAGCTTTTAGTTTGACTAACTAGCTTGATTTGGTATCGGCTTGCATGATTTTAGAGAAGGATCGGTTCCTAGGAATTAGGGACCTGATTCTAGGAAATGGATTTTTTTCCTAGGAATTAGGGACCTGATTCTAGGAAATGGATTTTTTTCCTAGGAATTAGGGACCTGATTCTAGGAAATGGATTGTTTTCTAGGAATTAGGAACCTGATTCTAGGAAATGGATTGTTTTCTAGGAATTAGGGACCTGATTCTAGGAAATTGATCGTTTTTTAGGAATTAGGGACCTGATTCTAGGGAATGAATCGTTCGCTAGGAGTTATTGGTCTGATTCTAGGAAATGGATCGTTCTCTAGGAATTAGGAATCTGATTCTAGGAAATGGAAGGATCGGTTTCTAGGAATTAGGAATCTGATTCTAGGAAATGGAAGGATCGGTTTCTAGGAATTAGGAATCTGATTCTAGGAAATGGATCGTTCTCTAGGAATTAGGAATCTGATTCTAGGAAATGGAAGGATCGGTTTCTAGGAATTAGGAATCTGATTCTAGGAAATGGAAGGATCGGTTTCTAGGAATTAGGAATCTGATTCTAGGAAATGGAAGGATCGGTTTCTAGGAATTAGGAATCAGATTTTAGGAAACGGAAGGATCGGTTTCTAGGAATTAGGAATCTGATTTTAGGAAACGGAAGGATCGGTTTCTAGGAATTAGGAATCTGATTTTAGGAAACGGAAGGATCGGTTTCTAGGAATTAGGAATCTGATTCTAGGAAATGGAAGGATCGGTTTCTAGGAATTAGGAATCTGATTTTAGGAAACGGAAGGATCGGTTTCTAGGAATTAGGAATCTGATTTTAGGAAACAGAAGGATCGGTTTCTAGGAATTAGGAATCTGATTCTAGGAAATGGAAGATCGGTTTCTAGGAATTAGGAATCTGATTCTAGGAAATGGAAGATCGGTTTCTAGGAATTAGGAATCTGATTCTAGGAAATGGAAGATCGGTTTCTAGGAATTAGGAACATCAAGTTGTAGTAATGAACCTTTAAAATCAGAGATCTGGTTGAAATAAAAATTCTAGCGCTTACATAATAGTACGCTCGTACTCACAATATATTCCAGCTTATACCCATACTCTAATTACTTGAAATATCAGGAAATTAAAAGCGCAAATTGCAACCAGAGTTCTGGCTCAGCCATAACGATCGCAGCAGCAGTGAGAGAGCGGGCAGTGTATTTTGAGAACAGATTAGAAAGCTAATAGAAGAGTATAGGAATAGATAATCAGGGCGCGGAGAAGTTTCACTGGTTAATATTTTATTTTCAGGATTAGAAGATCAAGCATTCATTGTAATCAGCTTGTATAGTATTAATACAGACAGCGATAAAATAATTTATGCGAGAGAAATTGGGAAATTTATAAACCCAACCTCCCGGGAGTGAAGCGAAAGAAAACAAAAATATCAAGATGGCCTGAGCAGCATATACTACTGTGTATTTTAGTACTATTAGTAGGCAAAGAATAATGGAATATTGTTGCGCGTAGCTTTGCGAAAAAAAAACAATCTAAAAACTGATTAATTAATGGCATACTTGAGTAATAAAATCCAACTAAACTATGCGATACAAATAAATAGACGAATTGGCATCAGAATTTTGATACACTGGGAATACAACAAACCTAAGATACTACTTAATCCGCGCTAGTAAGTAGCATGTTGGAAACTGCCTACCATATTTGGGAATTTTATTGAATTGTTTTAAAACGTAGGCATAGAAAAGGAACTAAAATTTGGTACTAATGAAAATGGCAACAAAAAACGAATATTTATCAAAACTAAGCACTTGGCAACCACAGCCGCGGGAATGGGGCAGGACAGGGGTAGTTAGACAGGTAGCGTGCTTCTGAGGAATCAATATAAAAATCAATATAGATAAATTATAATGAATAATAAATTAATAACAATATATGAGGCAGCTAGCGGCGGCGACTTGGGAGTGCGAAACTCGAGTACAAACTAGACATGTTTCTGTGCAATAGACATGTATTGCCCTTAATAAAGTGGGCCAATACACACACAGACGCACGGGGTTTTAAACAGCAATTGTTGAAAGTTTAAGCAACTAATAGCAGTTTGTGCGCTGGACAAATTACAACTCGTGTTTGGGATGCTGGGTTGTTGTTGAATAGGAGGCTTGGTGCAGTTAGTGGGGTAGAGAGAGAGGGCACTGACCCCCAGTCTGTGGGGTAGAGGGAACACTGACCCCAGACTGTGGGGTAGAGGGGGCACTGACCTCAGACTGTGGGGTAGAGAGGGCACTGACCCCAGACTGTGGGGTAGAGGGGGCACTGACCCCAGACTGTGGGGTAGAGGGGGCACTGACCTCAGACTGTGGGGTAGAGGGGGCACTGACCCCAGACTGTGGGGTAGAGAGGGCACTGACCTCAGACTGTGGGGTAGAGGGGGCACTGACCCCAGACTGTGGGGGTAGAGAGGGCACTGACCTCAGACTGTGGGGTAGAGGGGGCACTGACCCCAGACTGTGGGGTAGAGAGGGCACTGACCTCAGACTGTGGGGTAGAGAGGGCACTGACCCCAGACTGTGGGGTAGAGGGGGCACTGACCTCAGACTGTGGGGTAGAGAGGGCACTGACCCCAGACTGTGGGGTAGAGGGGGCACTGACCTCAGACTGTGGGGTAGAGGGGGCACTGACCTCAGACTGTGGGGTAGAGAGGGCACTGACCCCAGACTGTGGGGTAGAGGGGGCACTGACCTCAGACTGTGGGGTAGAGAGGGCACTGACCCCAGACTGTGGGGTAGAGAGGGCACTGACCTCAGACTGTGGGGTAGAGAGGGTACTGACCTCAGACTGTGGGGTAGAGAGGGCACTGACCCCAGACTGTGGGGTAGAGGGGGCACTGACCTCAGACTGTGGGGTAGAGAGGGCACTGACCCCAGACTGTGGGGTAGAGAGGGCACTGATCTCAGACTGTGGGGTAGAGAGGCCACTGACCGCAGACTGCATGGTAGGGTTTATAAAGAAGTGGAACTTCCGCATATACAAATCCTTGGCAGTAGAAGAATACTACTAAAAACATAGCACAGCATATTGATAATATAAGCAGTGCAGTGTTTAATCTATTCAATTGATCAACAGAATCAAAAATCTCAACGATCAGCAAACCTCAGGCGGCTCACAGAAGCTCTTCGACATAATTGGAAGGCAGCATACCGAACTGGCCAGTCCGCTCCACTATGCCGTACATCCAGCCTTCGTCAATGGGGTCGCCGTTCGTGACAACGTCACCTTCGTTGAAGGTCACTTCGTCATCGTCCTGGGCTGTGTAGTCATACAGAGCCCTGAAGCAGCGCTGCAGGATGACGGAAGTGAGGGGATGGGGAATACTGCTGTTCGGCCCGGGTACGATCCCCTACCTGCATACTGATCCCCTACCTGCATACTCATCCCCTACCTGCATACTGATCCCCTACCTGCATACTGATCCCCTACCTGCATACTGATCCTCTACCTGCATACTGATCCCCTACCTGCATACTGATCCCCTACCTGCATACTGATCCCCTACCTGCATACTGATCCCCTACCTGCATACTGATCCCCTACCTGCATACTGATCCCCTACCTGCATACTGATCCCCTACCTGCATACTGATCCCCTACCTGCATACTGATCCCCTACCTGCATACTGATCCCCTACCTGCATACTGATCCCCTACCTGCATACTGATCCCCTACCTGCATACTGATCCCCTACCTGCATACTGATCCCCTACCTGCATACTGATCCCCTACCTGCATACTGATCCCCTACCTGCATACTGATCCCCTACCTGTAGCTCTGGCTCTGCATGCCTGCTTCAATTCGTTTTAGCTTAAGAAGTTCAATATGACTCCAATGACGAGATCATTAACTGCATGTTACTTAAGAAAAGAATCTTTTTAAACTAAAACAGATAGTAAATACTTTTTGTAAAACTTCTATATACAAAAGGTGTACCTCTAAAGCTTGTGTTAGACTTTGTACTAAGTTTTGTTAATTAATCGTAATAAAGTTATAAAGTGATTCTACTTGTAAACGTATCGCAGAACTTTGATGACCAACATTGACTTTGGTAGACCAGCTGTTAATTAACAGAAAAAAAATTAATATGTATTCAAATGATGCCCTATTTTGAAGCTATGTAACAAATTAAAAAATGAAAGATAATATTTTAATGACACTAACAACTTCCTCAGTAGCAGCTAAGGAATTTTTTGTCTTTTTCCTCAAAAATATTAGGAAATTTGAAATTAAATACGGTATAAATCCGGTATTCTTACCCCGCGATCAGTAGCTTCAGCGGTGGGGGCCGCAGCCGGAGCCGCCTGAGCTGGAGTTGGCGGCGGCGAAGGCTCCTTTGGCTGGTACTGCTGAACCGGGGCTGGCGGCGGCTGGTACTGCTGAACCGGTGCTGGCGGCGGCTGGTACTGCTGAACTGGGGCTGGCGGTGGCACTAAACAGTTGTCAACCAAGATCATGCGAACTTATTACGCGTAAGCAAAAAACATTAGGTCTTGATTCTCTAAGAGCATAATGACATTAGACAGGTACGTACATGTGAATATAAAAGTTGCTTATGAATTATATCACCAAAACATGTTGCGAATAAGAGAGAACCCCGCATATAGATTTTCTGTTTCTTTTAATTTAAACAAGAAAAGAACAAGTGAAGCAATGACCACTGGGTTGTTAGCGCACGCCCCTATGCCCCTAAATATGCGCAATGTTTGCCGGCTAGAATACAAGAATTCGTTGCATTGCAGAGACTAAGGAGCGAGTGAGAGAGTAAGAGAAAGACAGATAGGTTTACACAGGGCTGAGCTAAATATAAAATCATTTCGCATTCAAAAGACAAGTTGCCATAAGTTCAAAGCGCTGTTATCTGTTATACAAGGCTGAGAATTGCTTTTGCCTGGCGAGCTCCAGTAGGTGACTGGCTGGCTAGAGAGGGATCTGCGATGCTTTTTAAAGGCAAGGTCGAAGCTGAACTTTTAACTAATAAATAATGCCTACTAGGTATGAGCAGGGTATGAGAACTGTGCAATATTAGCAAGTCGAAATATTACCTGTCTATCGATCTATCTATCTATCTATCTATCTATCTATCTATCTATCTATCTATCTATCTATCTGTCTATCCATCTATCTATCTATCTATCTGTCTATTTATCTATCTATCTATCTATCTATCTGTCTACCTATCTATCTATCGATCTGTCTATCTATCTATCTATCTATCTGTCTATCTATCTATCTATCTATCTATCTGTCTATCTATCTATCTATCTGTCTATTTATCTATCTATCTATCTATCTTTCTGTCTATCTATCTATCTGTCTACCTATCTATCTATCTATCTATCTGTCTACCTATCTATCTATCTATCTATCTATCTGTCTATCTATCTATCTATCTGTCTATTTATCTATCTATCTATCTATCTATCTGTCTATCTATCTATCTGTCTACCTATCTATCTATCGATCTGTCTATCTATCTATATCTATCTATCTATCTATCTATCTGTCTACCTATCTATCTATCTATCGATCTATCTATCTATCTATCTGTCTATCTATCTGTCTGTCTATCTATCTATCTATCTGTCTATCTATCTATCTGTCTATCTATCTATCTATCTATCTACCTAATATCTACCAACTACCCACCTTTAAATAAAAATGGTTAAACATATTTTCGTGGTCTAAAATACAGTAGAAAAACTGAACTTAAATATTGTTAAAAGTATTTACCAGACCCTTTAACTCTAAAGTACAACTTAAAATAAATAATAGACAAGAAACGCAACGCACCAGGCTCAGCGGCAGCGGGCTCACCATAGCCGCTATTCCTGGATACGCCGCCGTAGTCGGAGTTGCGGCTGTAGCGGGCCTGGTGATGGCTGTCAGCAACCGGGGGCTGGTGCGGCTCCGGCGCGGCCGGCTGATGCGGCTGCTGCCGCCTGCCAATAGCCGATGTGGTGTACACGGTGGACTGGCCGGTGTAGGACGAGTTGACCGGAGCTGCGGTAATTATTTGTTATAACTAATTAATCAAACATCAAAGATGCCGCCGCTACACAGTTTTTTAAAAAGGTTTAGCGCGGCCAACTCTTAATTTTTCTAATCAGCTAAGCGCAAAATAATTTTGATTACGCAACTGTTTATTCACAAGTCTGGAATTAGCCAATTAGTTAATAATACCTACTAACTATTGCCTGTTCTTTCTATCCCACTCTCATCGCTGATTGGCTGGTTCGGATTGAAGCTTGTTAATAAAGTAATAAAACTCTTTTCGCAAAGCTAATGTTACTCCAACCCGTAACTAGCGCTGATTGGCTGATAAATTACCCTCCCCCTTACCCCCTATCGCTGCTCTTTCCCGCTCTTGTCGCTGATTGGTTGGCGCCAGCCTCTTACCCTTCTCAAGCGCCCGTATAATAGAGGATGTGAGTCAGCTTGTTACTTAAATCATACAAAATGCAGATAAAATTGCATTCCGGTGACAAAAACAAGACAAAACTGGGGATGTGGAGCTTGTCTCTCAGCAAGCATAGTAGAAAACATAGCCATTTGCCTTTCTTTTAAAAGCGAAAACACTAGCAACAAATACTGGCATACACTATATAAACTAACTGAACATGCTGATGCGTACACTACAAACTGAGGCACAATGGATGAAAAATTCGTCCATTCTTAGGATTCAAACAGCCCTTACGGGCTTCTGCATGGCACTAATGCTAGAATTTCCTGCTTCAAACGTGCAAGCATGCAAATGAAATGCGGCTCTTAAACAGAATCAATAAAATGCATTTTACTTTTCAAAGACTGTTTTTTCAACTCGCAACAGCGGTCAACTGGAAGGCAGCTGAAGTTGTTGGTTTGTTTGTTTGATTGATTTTCAATTTATTGTGCCAGCACTTGACGGAATAAAGTTATTGCTTAAAGTACAATTTGAGTTTAAGGTTTAAAATGATTTATTTGTATATTGGATCAGGAGCTTAGCTTAGAATCTTAGATTAAGGGATTGGGGAATCCCAGCTTAGGGGATTGGGGAATTCCAGCTTAGGCAATTTTCAACATGGCTGGAATCTCTAAAAGAAACCGCCAAGTGTTCTGTGGTTTTTTCAGTTGGAAACTCTTCTCTTGGTGGTTTTTTGGGTGGTTTCTTACTGGGCGGGTTTTTTGGCAGTTTCTTGCGCCTAGAATCGTCTAATTGGGAGGGTTTTGTGTGTGGGCGGGATTTTTGTGTGTAAACATCGGTGTTTCCGCTTGGAATCAGCCAAAGAAACAGCCATATTTTGTAGCGGGGGGAATTCCAGCTTAGAGGATTGGAGAATCCCAGCTTCGGGGATTGGGGAATTCCAGCTTAGGGGATTGGGGAATCCGGGGATTGAGGAATCCGGGGATTGGGGAATCCGGGGATTGGGGAATCCGGGGATTGGGGAATCCGGGGATTGGGGAATCCGGGGTTTGGGGAATCCGGGGTTTGGGGAATCCGGGGATTGGGGAATCCGGGGATTGGGGAATCCGTGGATTGGGGAATCCGGGGATTGGGGAATCCGGGGATTAGGGAATCCGGGGATTGGGGAATCCGGGGATTGGGGAATCCGGAGATTGGGGAATCCCAGCTTAGGGGATTGGGGAATTCCAGCTTATGGGATTGGGCGAATCTCAGCTTAGGGGATTGGGGAATCCCAGCTTAGGGGATTGGGGAATCCCCCGCTTAGGGGATTTGCGAATCCCCCGCTTAGGGGATTTGGGAATCCCAGCTTAGGGGATTGGGGAATCCCAGCTTAGGGGATTGGGGAATCCCAGCTTAGGGGATTGGGGAATCCCCCGCTTAGGGGATTTGGGAATCCCCCGCTTAGGGGATTTGGGAATCTTAGCTTAGGGGATTGGGGAATCCCAGTTTAGGGGATTGGGGAATCCCAGCTTAGGGGGTTGGGGGACCCCAGCTTAGGGGATTGGGGAATCCCAGCTTAGGGAATTGGGGAATCCCGTCTGGGAGTGGGGAACCCCAGTCTAGGGGATTAGAGTCTAACCTTACGGGAGTGGGGGGGAATAAAACCGGGCCACAGAAAATGCAGCCTAAACATTGGATTTGACTTTCCGTTTGGAAAAATTTCCGAAATGTTTGGCCAGCAAGGAATTAGAAGCTAAGTACGACTGAATCGATTTTGGCGAATTCATTTTCTTGGGCGCTTCTTAATTAGCGGCATTGATAATATACGCGCTATATAATAAATAAATAATTATTGTGCCGTGTTGCTAATAACAAGCAGCCCCTACAATGATTCTGCTGAGCCTGCTGATCTTCGCTAGAATAAATAGTGGAGCCGCGCTTTGCCGCATGGGGATCAAACGCGGCTCTATTTGGGGCCTCGGAGGTGGCAGCGGCCGCGGCAGCAGCGGCAGCGGAAGCCGCCTCGGCCTCGCGTCCCATCGGATCGTAGGCAAAAATTGAGCCGGGAGCGGCGCCGATAGACGAGGACGCCGATGAGGCGCCAGTGGAGCCTCGGCGATTTGCGACTGAGACGAATAATTCATTATAGTAGTAATAATAATATTATTGCTTGGATAGTAAGCCATGACAAAGCACACGCAGAATAGAAATATAGTAATAAAAGGACAGCCGTTTAATGATATTATCGACTGTTTAGCAGCTTAACTAAAATATTTTACAACAAAAATTGATTTTAAGCGCAGTCCAGTGAAAGCTTACAATGTGCATATGTATAGCCAGAAAAGCATTTTGTGCGCCATAAGCAAGCTTCAAATACGCGTCTTTTACGGGTTTACTGGTTTGTAAGAGTGCTCTGGGATAAACAGCTGAGGGACCGGCAAATTCGTGGGAAATCAATGATTTGACTAGGGAATTCGTGAGAAACTCATTGATTGGACTGGGGAATTTGTGAGAAAGTCAATGATTTAACTAGGGAATTCGTGAGAATTGAGAAACTCAATAATTTTACTGGGGAATTTGTGAGAAACTCATTGTTTGGACTGGGGAATTCGTGAGAAAGTCAATAATTTTACTGGGGAATTCGTGAGAAACTCATTGTTTGGACTGGGGAATTCGTGAGAAAGTCAATAATTTTACTGGGGAATTCGTGAGAAACTCAATGATTTGACTGGGGAATTCGTGAGAAACTCAATGATTTGACTGGGGAATTCGTGGGAAACTCAATGATTTGACTGGGGAATTCGTGAGAAACTCAATGATTTGACTGGGGAATTCGTGAGAAACTCAATGATTTGACTGGGGAATTCGTGAGAAACTCAATGATTTGATTTGTGAATTCGTGAGAAACTCAATGAGGAACCTCTGGACCCAATGACAGAAGTACAAAAATGAAGGACTTGAAAGTGGTTTAAATGGAGAAAAATGTGATTTAAATTTTAAATGATTCGTACCTTGCACCATATCAAATGAAGGTTATAATAATTAGCATAAGTATATAAAAATTCAGCAACTCACCAACTGCCGCATTAGAGGACTGAGCAGTGGTGGCTACAGGTGGCGGGGCCGGCTTCCTTGCCTGGACAATTTAGTAAGTATAATTGAAGCATTGTAAAAACGAAGATTTTACATATCTTTACATTTTTATGCACTTACAGCCGCGCCAGCCGATGGCGTCATCATATCTTCCGTGACAGCCATTCTAGTGCCCTTTGACTTCTCGAATTCTTCGTGGTATTTCACCTGCAGCAAATTTGAGTTTGTTAACACCGTGCAATGATGTAATAGTTTAGTATTGTAGAAAGTTGCCACTACAACAATAAATTTACTGTAATGTGACAATGTAAAACTGCGGATCGAAGGTCAAAGTGACCCTAACCCGAATTTGACCGCGTGAGCACGTGACTCAATTTGCGACCCAATTTTTACCTGATCCATAATAATATTATTTGGTTCTGCGTAAAAATTAAAGGGGCATGACCTGCCAATGTTACGACTTATTCTGGCAGACGGAATCCCAATTCCGCATTCCGGAAACGGGTGGGATTGGATTGAATTATGATCGGGGTCAGACAGTTTGGTATTGGGATTTAGGAAATTAGAATCGAGATCCAACAGTTTAGCATGGGGATTCAGGAAATTAGAATCGAGATCCCACAGTTTAGCATGGGGATTTAGGAAATTAGAATCGAGATCCCACAGTTTAGCGTGGGGATTTAGGAAATTTGAATCGAGATCCCACAGTTTAGCGTGGGGATTTAGGAAATTAGAATCGAGATCCCACAGTTTAGCATGGAGATTCAGGAAATTAGAATCGAGATCCCACAGTTTAGCATGGGGATTTAGGAAATTAGAATCGAGATCCCACAGTTTAGCATGGGGATTTGGGGGAATCGAGACCCCACAGTTTAGCATGGGGATTTAGGAAATTAAAATCGAGATCCCACAGTTTAGCACGGGGATTTAGGAAATTAGGATCGAGACCCCACAGTTTAGCATGGGGATTTAGGAAATTAGGATCGAGATCCAACAGTTTAGCATGGGGATTTAGGGAATTAGGATCGAGATCCAACAGTTTAGCATGGGGATTTAGGGAATTAGGATCGAGATTCCACAGTTTAGCATGGAGATTCAGGAAATTAGGATCGAGATCCAACAGTTTAGCATGGGGATTTAGGGAATTAGGATCGAGACCCCACCATTTAGTAGGGAAAATGGTTTGCAAAATTAAAGTTGGCTTGCACAACTTACATTGCTAATTACAGCCGTGTTCTGTTTCACTCTCTGCATCTCAGGATTGTCGCTCACAAAGGTGTAAGCCTTCGGCTGCGGGTAGTGGCTGAATAAAAAATATGGCAGAGTTAAGAGTGCATTTTGTATTATTCAATAATGAAAATTCTTGAATTTCAATAAACACTCACGCAGAACAGTATGGCTTCTTTTCCAGCCCCTTGTAGTTCTTCATGTTGAGGGTCATGCCACACACCTCGCATTTGAAGCATTGCTTGTGCCAAATCTGTGGTTATTAACATACAAACCAAGCATTTATAGAAACAATTGTATGCAATTATTTAGCAAATGAAATAATTTCAGTTAATAAAGCAAAATGTAAAAGCTAAATGGAAATATTATGCTTATTATTTGGACACAAGTTTAACATGAATAAATCACAGAAAAACCAATTCATCCAGTTTATACATTTATTTTACTAAGAAATAGTATAACTCCTCTCTCTCACTCTACTTATAGGTGCATAGGTATAATACAGTCGAATATTTTTGCCCCAGCCTTGCTTCTAATTGCAATTGCTGTCACTAATAGTCTAAAATCTAAAAAAAATATTATTCAAGTAGGCAATTAAGCCCCCTTCTAGGGATGCAAAAATAACATCAAGTGCTTTCTATTTGTACTCAAGAGTAACTCAATTAATCATCTAAACTGTTGATTTCTATTAGTTAAAAAATACATTTTTCTCATTTATGGAAAAATGATTATCCCCTGGTTAAAAAATTTAGCAGCCAAAAAATTCCTTCATCAACCCAAAACCTTTTCTTAATTAGCAAATAATATTTATCCTATTAGCCAAAAACTCATAGTGCATATCCTCATTGGCCTAGGTATATTATGGTTTACAACAGCTCAATATATCAATCCCTGATGCCCATAGACCCCAATCTATTAGCATAAGTCAAAGAATCAAACCTCTTTAATAAATATTTGCTATTAGCAGAAATCATTTACATTTAGTCTCATTAATTAAACTAAATGACTTGCTTGTGCTATACTACATGGCTATCTTAACAATTACTCTATAGCCTAACCTGCATAGCAAAATTACATATCCAATAGAAAGTGGGACGTCTCCAATATGTAATTTTTTTGGTTGCAGGAACATCCTTGATACGTATCCAATTTTTATGATCCTCTAAAAAAGCTCCTTTCTACAAAAATGGTGAACAGATAATGCTGGTAATTTTATTGATTATTTATTCCACCATTTTGTAGAAACGAGCTTCTTTAGAGGATCATAAAAATTGGATGCGTATCAAGGATGTTCCTGCAACCAAAAAGTTATGTATCGGAGGCGTCCCACTTTCTATTGGATACGTAATTTTGCTATGCGGGTAATACTCTCCCTAACAATCCTACACAAATTTATATTAGCCAGACTTTGCCAATTTAAATCTCAATAAAATTTTTGATATCTCAGCAATTCTCCCTTAATCTCCCATAACCTTTAACATCTTAGCAATTCCCATGACTCGTGACATCTCAGCAATTCTCCCTTAATCTCCCATAACTTTTAACATCTTAGCAATTCCCATGACTCGTGACATCTCAGCAATTCTCCCTTAATCTTCCATAACCTTTAACATCTTAGCAATTCCCATGACTCGTGACATCTCAGCAATTCTCCCTTAATCTCCCATAACCTTTAACATCTTAGCAATTCCCCATGACTCGTGACATCTTAGTAATTCTCTCATGAATATTTTATTTCTAGTTAACATAAATATTGTTTTATAATTGAAACAAGCCATTTTCTCCATGAGAAAACTCCATCATCTCTTCCAATGAGCCTTCAAAAAAGTAAGAAATTCTTGTATTAATCTTTTTGGTCAACAAGCAAATTCTTTCAAGTTGAACTTTTACATATTTTAAAAATCCTGACCATAACTCTTACTATAAACTACCTTATCTAAAATCCTATTGAAAGTCATAGGATTTTAGCCATTTACCCTTATGAGCCAAAACAATTTCTTCATGAATATTCCTTTCTTAGCAATTCCCCATGAGCCTTGATATCTCAGCAATTTTCAAAATAAACTTTGAAATTATTACATTTCAGCTATCTTTTCTAGTCTTGATATCTTAGCAATATCTCTATAAACCTTGATATTTTAATGATTCTCCTTTATAAACATTAAGATCTTAGAAATTCCCTTTATAAGCCTTAATATCTTAGCAGTTCCTTCCATAAGCTTTGATATCTTAGCCATTTTTCCTATAAACCTTGACATCTTAATAGTTAGTTACCCCTTTGAGCCTTGACATCATACATGCGCGACCTCCAAAATTCGGTCGGCCGTGCGACTTAGTTTTAACAAAAATGCGACGTAGTTGTTGGCCAAAAATGCGACTTACATGTAAAAAACCGCAAATAACGCAACTTTGGGTAAACGGCAGGAGTAACTATGACTGTCTTATAAAGCCAAAATGCCTTGTCAGCTACTTAGTACCACTACTTCGTGTTTTTCGCGTGGGCATTTTTGCGACTTCCATGGTTGGCCGCCAAATCGGTCGGCCGGATCGGCCGACTCGGCCGACTGTTGCGCATGTATGCTTGACATATCACATTAAAAGCTTATCTTTTATTTTTGATATGATATTTTCGATTGTAAATATGATGCTTTAGCTTTTCCTTATTTCTTTTTTGAGTTTTCTTTGCTAAAAAACTTTTAATACCAAATATTTTATAGCTAAGATTCATACCTAAGGCTAGGTCACTTATTAGTAATTCAGTCTATTTATATCTAATCTAGCTCTAATCCAACTGATCACATGATTCATGAATTATACTTACTTATAATTTAACTTCATATTTACTTAATTACAATAAAAGTTATATGAAATAGTTATTGACATAATTGATTTCTATATTTTATATTATACATAATAAAAAAATAGTCAATGAATCATTTTATTAAAGCTTATACTATAGTGGCATAATCTTAATAAACTTATACTTTGCTTTTATGTTATGTTTTTTACCTATTATGATAGGGGGCCTAATAAAATCTTTATTAGTTATATATAGCAATAATTACCTTGCAAAATTAAGTATAATATATCAGGGCTAAGCACATCTTATAATAAATTATTTTAATAGAGCATTTATTAATAAAACTGATATAATATAATATAATCATTAAAATTAACTATAGTCTCTTGTTGCATATATGTATGCTAGTATGCTAGTAAGAAATCTAGATCAGATGCAACATTAAAAGCAATGAATTTTTGGCAAAAAACAAAATATAAAATGTGAAAATATGAAACAGTCCATTTTAGAGAATATCTCAAGTCTAAGACTAGACTAAGTTTATTTTCCTTTTTTCTCTATTATAAATACTTCAAACAGGTTGATCATTTGCTTTTTTGATTTTTGTTAAGTTAGTCTGTAAAAAATCTAGAAATTTTAATGTTATATATCTAATCTAAACTCTTAATGAGAAAAAGGTAGAACCTGGAAGGAAGACAAAGACTTAAAGGGATAGAAATGATAGGCCTATATTTAGGCAAAAAGTCCTTTGCATCACTCCCTAGATAGAAAGCTATGCTAGTTATAATATGATTAGGCATAAGGCTAAGGTCTATAGTTATGTTTCAGATAAAAATTCTGACTTGCCTGATCAAGACATTTCAATTGCTCAAGGGGGTAAACAGTCTTTCCACATGCCGTGCACTTTTTATCCATCTTAGACTTAGGCCTACTTGTAGGTTGTAGTTTAGTAGTATATTATAGGCCGTTAGATCACAGTATCAGATGATTATTATTTAAGCAAGTAGATATGGAAGAAGTTAACAGCAAAAATGATTAACAAATAGCTTTCTAGAGATTTTTTATAAGACTTAACCTTAGGTTCTTGCGCTGCGTTGGGTACTCTTAACTTGTTTTAACAGCATGGCCTGCACAAGTAGGGCTTTTTGGCTATATAACAGTAACAAATTTTTATTATGTTGATTTCCTATTACAAATTTTATAAGAACTCTTAAATTATGGCAGGCTGTAAAGTTTTTGATGATAAAAAACTAATACTTTTTCTGTACAAATATCAAAACTTCTTAAGCTAGGAGTTCACAAAAACAACATGTCCGTACTATTTTTGTTTGCTATAGATGGTTACAAAAAGCGATCGTTCTTAATTTTTATTTTTTCTAGAAAACTGAGTATAAAATAGGCTAAATAAATTACCGAGCTAGTAGTTAACTTAAGTTAAAATGGTAAGAAAGCGTGTTACGCTGATGTATTATGCATACTTTTAAATAAAAGTAGTATCTGGTAGTATCTGGAGTTGATATTTTCTCAAACACCGTCAATTATATCTTAATAAATGGGCTGGCTAAAGCCAGTGAAGTGAAGGTTATGTTTCACATGAAGTTGGTCAGCTTGCGCCTTGCAGAAGCAGAGGTGCTATCAAAAGCATCAAATAGAAATAGGAGAAATTAATTGTTAATTATGCAAATTAAATGTGTTTCCTAATGGGAACTCGGAACTTTTATGTTTATTTTTGGGAGTTAAATGATTTATTAGGAATGGATAAAAGTTAACAAATCCCAAATTACTTAATTAAACTTAAAGTTTAGTGCATATTGAACTTAAAAATTTGATTATGTTCTAAAATTCTTCTTATGATATAAAGTTATTTCCTTTGCCTAGCATTAGCAAGGATCAGGATCCCATTTTGTAGAATATAGAATAAAAATATTAAAATCTTAAAGTTATAGATTTAAAACTAAGATTGCATTTAATCTCTTCCTAATATACTGCTTTTAAATTTTATTATATTGAATTAATATATCCAAATATATTATATATATCCAAATATAAGCTAATAGAAAAGGGGTACCTAGTAAAATGTGAAATCTGTAATAGAATAGTAAATTGTGAAATTGATTGTAGAATCCACTAACTTTAAATAAAATACAAAATATAGGAATCAAAAAATTATAATTTTAGATACATGCTATGCCTATAGCAATGTAATATAGCAATTTAACTATGAAAAATATATAAAGTAGTTTTTAGTATGATTCTATATTGAGGCAAACTAAACTAAAAATAGCAGCATCTATTAGACCTACTCAAAGTAATAAATGTAGGTTCTCTTATGAATAATATAGCTGATAGGTATTGAAAAAATTATCAAAATTTTGTTTTTAGCAGTTTGGTCAAATTTTGAAGGCTTCGCCACTTCATTATTATAGGCCTAATATTCTATTCCAATTCTGTTGCGGATTCTATATTTTACTAGGTGCAATTGGTATTCAATTGTATAATGATACAATTGGTATTCTATCAATTAGCATTTTATCAACTGGCATATTATTAAATAATATTTGTTAATTAGCATTTTATCAACTAGACCCTAGTATTTTGTCAATTAGTATTTGTTTCAAGCCAAAATTATGAATATTAACAATCTTAAATTATGGCAGGCTTTCTTTCTCCTTTATATTTTTATATTACTAAAGTATAACAGTTTTTATTTCTATTATCTTCTGCCACAAATTATTCAAGACAGTGTATTTTATAGTCAAACAAGCAAACTGGTTTAGTTGACAAAATGAAGAGCAATGCATAGTTTGAGCGGGGCAGGGTTATTGCTTGAGCATTAATCTGTGTCCCATTGTTAGGCAACCATATCACCCCCCCCCCCCCCCCAAAGCATTGCTGCGAGTCACACGTTCGCAGGCTGCTGGCTTGGCCTTTGAACATCAGCTTTGTTATCTGCCCTTTAGTGTAGAGCTGGTCTGGCTGGATAGAACCAGTCAAGACGAGAGGAGGCCATTGTTTGTTTTTCACTTCAATGTAAGCACAATTCTAGTGCTTACATAAAGCCAATAACAAGCCATTTATGCTTATATAAAATAGGCTAAGATATAAAAATTGTTTCTTATATAGATAATAGCAATGTATTACAATATTTCTGATTTAGGGAAAGATAGTGGCTGGGTAGTCACCCCGTTCTTTCAATGAATTGTTAGAGTTAAAGCAATATGTTAAGCTAAACTCTCAAAAAATGTACGAGTACTAAAACATAGATGCACAATTGCTGGCTGACAGCCTATTTGGCCACTGTAAATTGTGGTAGACTAGGGGTAAGTTGCAAAAATGCCCACCCAAAAGAATATAGACATAATACTAATTAGATGACAAGGTATTTAGCCTTAATAAGACAGTTATAGTTACACTTGTCATTTATCAAAGTTATATTACTTTTTGCTTAAGGGTTTCTTTCATAGGTAAGTTGCATTTTTGGTATTTTTAGCATGGTATATCCATACTATAAGTCATTAAATCATATAGCATTTAAGACCTTAAATAAAGGCCTTGAATAGCCAATAAGTTGCTATATAAGCCATCAATTTGCTTGCATCAAAAGTAGCATAATAAAGAAGACATTGACATTTTATTGTGATATTAATAGAAAGAGGAATCAATTATTAATTTTATATTTCTATTCCTCTAACAGATTTAAAAAGTTTTAATATATTAGATTTCCTTATTTTGATTTTAGATGCTAAAGTCTTTAAGTAAATTTTAAACTTTTTGTTTAAGCATTATGATCAAACAAAAATTCTTTGCTATTTGAAGGGCAAAATTTATTTTCATTTTTTCCTTGTATTTATTCAACTAAAAATGAAAGAAAATTTCTTGTTTTTTATTTTAAATAGTTTTTATAGGTATAATAGCTTATTAAAAAATTCATATAACAACATGGCACTTGACATGAAACTAAAGTTATGAAAACCTCTATAAGCCTTACCATAATTCTCCTTTTCTAAATTTGAGCATTGGCATCTCAGCAAGCCCATTTGATCATTGGCATCTTAGCAACCCCATTTGATCATTGGCATCTCAGCAACCCCATTTGATCACTGGCATAAAACTTATTTTATATACAATGTAATTTTAAAAAATACATGCACATCCTCATCAACAATGTTAAATATTTGCATGCCACAATAGCCCAGCATGTCCAATCTGTGGAAGGCCCAGGCTGGCTACAATGTGAACATGGCCGCCGGTGACAACAATGACGATGATGATTGGGAGACTGAGGCAGATTTTGAAAACGATGTCAGCGAAAAAGAGCAGCGCTGGGGCTCCAAAACCGTGGCCGGCTCTGGCCGGCAGTCCGACGTCAATGTTGCCCAGCTGCGCGATCAGGTCATTCACGACGACAGCGCCGAGAAGAAACGTCAGCTGGACTCCGGACCGAAGGCCTCCTACGGTTATGGCGGCCAGTTCGGTGTTGAGAAGGACCGCATGGACAAGAGCGCCGTGACTAACGAGTACCAAGCGCAGCGTCAGCTGCACCAGTCCCAGACTGACGCAGCCAAGGGATTCGGCGGCAAGTACGGCGTGCAGAGCGACCGGAAGGACAAGAGCGCCGTTGGCTGGGAATATCAGGAGAAGCGACAGTTGCACGAATCCCAAACTGATGCCGCTAAAGGTTTCGGTGGCAAGTACGGGGTGCAGAGCGACCGGAAGGACAAGAGCGCCGTTGGCTGGGATTACAAAGAAAAACGCGAACTGCACGAATCCCAAACTGATGCCGCTAAAGGTTTCGGGGGCAAGTACGGGGTGCAGAGCGACCGGAGGGACAAGAGCGCCGTTGGCTGGGATTACAAAGAGAAGAGGGAGCTTCACGAATCCCAGACTGATGCCGCCAAAGGATTCGGCGGGAAATATGGGGTGCAAAGTGACCGGAAGGATAAGAGTGCCGTTGGCTGGGATCACCAGGAGAAGAGCAAGCTGCACGAGTCCCAGACTGACGCGGCCAAAGGTTTCGGCGGCAAGTACGGAGTGCAGAGCGACCGGCAGGATAAGAGCGCCGTAGGCTGGGATCACCGGGAGCAGTTGCAGCCGCACGCCTCTCAGACGGACGCTTCGAAAGGGTTCGGCGGCAAGTACGGAGTGCAGAGCGACCGGCAGGATAAGAGCGCCGTAGGCTGGGAAGCTCCCGCTAAGCCCCAGGAGGAGCCTCAGCCGCAGTACGAACCGGAAGTTCCCCAACCTCAATATGAACCGGAAGTTCCCCAACCTCAATATGAACCGGAAGTTCCCCAGCCTCAACCCCAATACGAACCGGAAGTTCAGTATGAGGAACCGGAAGTTCGGTATGAGGAACCGGAAGTTCGGTATGAGGAACCGGAAGTTCGGTATGAGGAACCGGAAGTTCAGTATGGGGAACCGGAACCTGAGCCCGAGCCGCAGTACCAGCAGGAGGAGCAGCAGCAGGCGGCCCCTGCCGGCACCTGCACCGCCCTGTACGACTACACCGCTGAAGATGACGACGAATTGTCCTTCGCCGCCGGAGATTTGATTAATTTGGTTCAAAAAATTGACGACGGCTGGTGGCTTGGCACAATTGAGGACAGACAGGGCATGTTCCCGGCTAACTATGTACAGGAGAATTAGTGACTGGGACATTGTCAAGCCAAGATCTGTGAACGTGTGCAAGCAGTACATTCTGATGGAAGTCAGGCTTATTGTTGCAGTATAACTGGATTTTCGATTTAGAAAGTTGATGAAAATTTCTTATATCCTTAATAATCTATCTCACCTGAGACTGATGAGGTGGATCGCTTTGATAACCTATCTCACCTGAGACTGATGAGGTGGATCTCCTTAATAACCTACCCCACCGGAGACTAATAAGGTGGAGATCCTTAATAACCTATCCCACCTGAGACTAATAAGATGGAGATCCTTAATAACCTATCCCACCGGAGACTAATGAGGCGGATCTCCTTAATAACCTGCCCCACCTGAGACTAATGAGGTGGAGATCCTTAATAACCTGCCCCACCTGAGACGGATGAGGTGGGGATCCTTAATAACCTGCCCCACCTGAGACTAATAAGGTGGAGATCCTTAATAACCTGCCCCACCTGAGACTAATAAGGTGGAGATCCTTAATAACCTGCCCCACCTGAGACTAATAAGGTGGAGATCCTTAATAACCTGCCCCACCTGAGACTAATAAGATGGAGATCCTTAATAACCTGCCCCACCTGAGACTAATAAGGTGAAGATCCTTAATAACCTACCCCACCTGAGACTAACGAGGTGGAGATCTTTAATAACCTTAACCCACCAGAGACTAATAAGGTGGAGATCCTTACTAACCTATCCCACCTGAGACTAATAAGATGGAGATCCTTAATAACCTGCCCCACCTGAGACTAATGAGGTGGAGATCCTTAATAACCTATCCCACCTGAGACTAATGAGGTGGATCTCCTTAATAACCTGCCCCATCTGAGACTAATGAGGTGGATCTCCTTAGTAACCTGCCCCATCTGAGACTAATGAGGTGAAGATCCTTAATAACCTACCCCACCTGAGACTGATGATGTTTAAAAAATTTACTAATTTATCGCAAGTTACCATTTGTCTTCCCTGTTAGTTCATACCAACGGCAACTTTAACGTTAGCACAGACCTGTTTTAACCACCGACTGCATCATCAATATGAATTCTCTGCGTTACCCAAGCTCTTTATATTTATTCATGATTGTCTGCTTCCCTTGAATCAAAATTTAGTTATAAGTCATAGAATCAATTGAAATTTGTGAGCTGGCAAGGGTTCATATTTGTTTGCTGAGTCATTCGGCTACTATTAGTAGAAATGCAAGGAAAGCAGTGATATTTAAGGTAATCAAGCTTAAATTGTTCAGTTTTTTCTACTCTCGGTTGTTTTTTGTCGAATTTAGTTACATATATCTTCGATATGCGTACTTGCAGTAGCAAGAGAAGGATTTTTAAATTTGATCACTAGTATGATTAATCTTGATTGAAAATGCGTTTTGTTTGTTAGTAAGGTACCCTGCTATTTATCAAGTAAGTTATAGCAAATATCCCAGTGTCTTGTTCATCATTCCCTGTCACCTTAATCCGCACAGTCTAACAGCGCACCTGATTGCTCATTTTTCTATACAGTTTTTGTTGGTTTTTTAAGTTGGACTAGGCTGTTGAACTACTACACTACTTACTGTGTACAGAAACCTGTTTTTGTATTCTAATTTATGATTTCGGCTGTTTATTAACTATTGATGCCGGACAGTTTTGTTTGGGCAGATAATGTTGACAGTAGTACATTCTCACATGATGATAAATCTTGCTTTACAGTGCAACATTAGCACATTTATTATTAAGTACAATAGATACATTTTCCACGCCTTATTAAGCCAATCGATCTGATTAATAGAGCTCAAGTCTTGCTTTATTCAATTGTATTTCAATTGCGCTTTACCGGTCCTTGAAGAGAATTAAGGATAACCTGCCCCATCTGAAAGTAATAAGGTGGAGATCCTTAATAACCTGCCCCACCTGAGACTAATAAGGTGGAGATCCTTAATAACCTGCCCCACCTGAGACTAATAAGGTGGAGATCCTTAATAACCTGCCCCACCTGAGACTAATAAGGTGGAGATCCTTAATAACCTGCCCCACCTGAGACTAATAAGGTGGAGATCCTTAATAACCTGCCCCACCTGAGACGGATGAGGTGGAGATCCTTAATAACCTGCCCCATCTGAGAATAATGAGGTGGATCTCCTTAATAACCTGCCCCACCTGAGACGGATGAGGTGGAGATCCTTAATAACCTGCCCCACCTGAGACTAATAAGATGGAGATCCTTAATAACCTGCCCCACCTGAGACGGATGAGGTGGAGATCCTTAATAACCTGCCCCACCTGAGACTAATAAGGTGGAGATCCTTAATAACCTGCCCCACCTGAGACTAATAAGGTGGAGATCCTTAATAACCTGCCCCACCTGAGACTAATAAGGTGGAGATCCTTAATAACCTGCCCCACCTGAGACTAATAAGGTGGAGATCCTTAATAACCTGCCCCACCTGAGACTAATAAGGTGGAGATCCTTAATAACCTGCCCCACCTGAGACTAATAAGGTGGAGATCCTTAATAACCTGCCCCACCTGAGACTAATAAGGTGGAGATCCTTAATAACCTGCCCCACCTGAGACTAATAAGGTGGAGATCCTTAATAACCTGCCCCACCTGAGACGGATGAGGTGGAGATCCTTAATAACCTGCCCCACCTGAGACGGATGAGGTGGAGATCCTTAATAACCTGCCCCACCTGAGACTAATAAGGTGGAGATCCTTAATAACCTGCCCCACCTGAGACGGATGAGGTGGAGATCCTTAATAACCTGCCATACCTGAGACGGATGAGGTGGAGATCCTTAATAACCTACCCCACCTGAAACTGATGAGGTGGATATCCTTAATAACCTACCCCACTTGAGACTGATGAGGTGGATCTCCTTAATAACCTACCCCATTAGAGACTGATGAGGTAGATTTCACAGGTCAGTAAGGGGATTCGGGCTAAATGAGGAATCAGTAAAAAAATGCCACTGTTCTGCATGATCCCGCAGCAGCCGGCCCCAGGCACCTGAACGGAATCGCGCGCAAAATCAATCAGGAATGGACGCGGCTGAGATCCAGGCCCGCAAGCGCCTGAAGCCCATAGACTATGCTGGTCTGCGTCAGCAGGCGGAGGCCCAGAAGCGCAGCTCCGCCGCGGCTGAGGCCAAAGCCAATAAGCTGGCCGAGCTGCAGTCGCAAGGCAAGGAGCGGCATCTGTTGAAGCAGCACCGACTGGCTTGGAAGAAAGAGTGCCTCCGTTTGCGGAAGCTTCGCCTGCGACACGCCAAGGAGGCCGAATCGTTTCTACATAGCGCGTTTCCGCCAGGCAGCGAACTGCACTCGGTGGCCTCCGAGCTGGAGAGCTTGGACATGGCCATGCAGCAGGATAGGGACATATTCAAGGAGGACACCGTGCAGCCCTACTGGTTGCTCTGTGAGGATTTGAAGTTCTTCTGTCAGCATCGGGGAGGCGGCGGCGAGGAAGGCTCAGCTGGGGATCCACGCGAGATTCAAAGTCTGGTAGCTGATATGAAGGTGAGATTGAGGTAGATTGAAGTTATGAGTTGATGAGAAGAAGATTGAGATTATTAGTGAGTTGGTGTGAAGTAGATTGAGATTATGAGTGGATGAGAAGTAGATTGAGATTATGAGTGGCTGAGAAGTAGATTGAGGAGATTATGAGTGGATGAGAAGTAGATTAAGGTTATGAGTGGGTGAGAAGTAGATTGAGGTTATGAGTGGATGAGAAGTAGATTGAGATTATGAGTGGATGAGAAGTAGATTGAGGTTATGAGTGGATGAGAAGTAGATTGAGATTATGAGTGGCTGAGAAGTAGATTGAGGAGATTATGAGTGGATGAGAAGTAGATTAAGGTTATGAGTGGGTGAGAAGTAGATTGAGGTTATGAGTGGATGAGAAGTAGATTGAGATTATGAGTGGATGAGAAGTAGATTGAGGTTATGAGTGGATGAGAAGTAGATTGAGATTATGAGTGGATGAGAAGTAGATTGAGGTTATGAGTGGATGAGAAGTAGATTGAGGTTATGAGTGGATGAGAAGTAGATTGAGGTTATGAGTGGATGAGAAGTAGATTGAGGTTATGAGTGGATGAGAAGTAGATTGAGATTATGAGTGGATGAGAAGTAGATTGAGGTTATGAGTGGATGAGAAGTAGATTGAGATTATGAGTGGATGAGAAGTAGATTGAGGTTATGAGTGGATGAGAAGTAGATTGAGATTATGAGTGGCTGAGAAGTAGATTGGGATTATTAGTGAGTTGGATGAGAAGTAGATTGAAGCTATGAGTGAGTTGGATGAGAAGTAGATTGAACTTATTAGTGAGTTGGATAAGTACGAGTAGGTTGAAATTATGTTGGGATAAGAGGCAAGTTGGAATTATAGTTGGATGAGAATTTTACTGAGATCGTAAGTAGATGCTGAGAAGTAGATTCAGACTGCTCAGTTCACTAAAAAGACACATGTAAGATCTGAGCACATAGTCTGGCACGCCAATTGTTGAAATCTGTCACTCAGGCGAAGCAGTCAGACATCCTGGCCACACTGGATCGCGAGTCGGCCAACTTGGAGCAGGAGCTCGCGAGCTTGGCCGCCGATTTTGGCATCAGCGTTGGCGGCGCGGACGATGAAGCCTGCTGCTTCGACGAGCTGGAGCCGGGACACCAGACTGGTGAGCAGCTGCGCTGGCTTGCCACGGATCAGCCTGATACACTGGATTCTAGGTGGATCTGCGACTTTTGACTGCCACAGATTCACCTCCGATCCCAACCTTATGTCTAACCCTAACCTAGATTGTCGGCAGTCAAAAGTCTCTGGCAGTCAAATGTCACTGACAGTCAAATGTCACTGGCAGTCAAATGTCACTGGCAGTCAAATGTCACTGACAGTCAAATGTCACTGGCAGTCAAATGTCACTGACAGTTAAATGTCACTGGCAGTTAAAAGTCACTGGCTGTCAAGTGTTACTGAAGTACAAAGTCCCTGGCAATAGAAATTCACTGGAAGTCAAAAGTCACACAGTCAAAAGTCACACAGTCAAATGTCACTGGCAGTTAAAAGTCACTGGCTGTCAAGTGTTACTGAAGTACAAAGTCCCTGGCAATAGAAATTCACTGGAAGTCAAAAGTCACACAGTCAAATGTCACTGGCAGTTAAAAGTCACTGGCTGTCAAGTGTTACTGAAGTACAAAGTCCCTGGCAATAGAAATTCACTGGAAGTCAAAAGTCACACAGTCAAATGTCACTGGCAGTTAAATGTCACTGGCAGTACAAAGTCATTGGAAGTCAAAGGTGACTGGCAGTACAAAGTCAAAATATTTTACTAATACGCGCGCCAAAAACAAAATCTGCTGATTTTCAAGTGTAGACAGGAAACGAGTGAACCTATTGTATTTAATTGACAACAGAAGTACATACAAATTCATATTATTGCGTGCAAATGTTTCAATACGGCGACAACATTAAACTTTCTGTTATACAATAAGGAAGGATAAAGCCGCATACTGTGAGGTAATTTGACTACAACAGCATGCAGAAGAAACGTGTGAATGTTCTGATAGTATATGAGCGTATTATGGTAAATACAAGGTGTGTCACCAAAGTTCCAGGACTGAACTCATAAAAAATTTGCAGCAGCAAAAGTCAAGCAGAATCTGAGCTGCCTTTCAAAAGTTCTCCCTTGAGTTTAATGCACTTGTCTCTCCTGCGCCACGCCTCCATGCGGTACTGGAAGGCTTCTTAAGGAATTCTCCGGGAGTTCCATTGTCCTTGCTCTCCTGATAGCTTCTATGCCGGGGAAACGAGTTCCTTTGAGCACATCCTTGAGCTTCTTGAGTAGAAAAAATCGCAGGGAGCCAGCTGGGAGCCAAATATGGAGGCTGGAGGCCATCAGTTAAAAAATCGCATTACGATTTCTTGCACTTGCACGTCGCGCCGATTCGTGCAGTGAGTCCTGCAGAGCATCATATCGAGCCTTTTTGCAAGCTCTTTGACACCCAGTTGAAAAGAGGTGCTCCTGTGGCTAGAAAAGTCCTCCTCTATCAACAGCAAGTTGAAGTCGAAGACTGCAGTGGGAGTTCCCTCGGAGACTCAACTGGTTTTGTTCATCCGGACTAAGTAAACGGGGCGTAGAAGCCGCTGGCATGGTATAGGCTGGCCAGGTCACTCTTGTCAGGAAAGCAATCGAATGCTATCTCGCCATGAATTCGATCTACCAGTTGCCGCAGTAACACCGGAGTACTTCAGCAGGGAAGTTGCTCTGATGACGTCATTGAGCTGTAAAAACCAGTCAAAGCGAGCCTTGATGTGTTGTCTGATTAGATTATAATATTTCCTAACATGACATTGTAGATGAAGTCGCAGCAGTCAAAGAGATGATATATTAACGGGACACAATCGTTGTTGTAAAGCAGGTAGTTGTTTATTTAAATGAAATGCGGGCATTGCCGTTATCGTGAACCGAAGTTCCAAATCGCGAGGTAAAGAGAGTCTTCATGTGCCATATAAATTCCTAGACGTTAAATTAAGACTAAGCACTTACGAGTCTTAATCATTTTGTTTACCGTGTCTACTGCAGAAGAAAAATTGAGGCTCCGAAAGAGCCGGTCGCTTCCATATATTTAGCAAGCACCGTACGCAAGCAACAAAGACCATCGCGACAATGCACATCCCTTCCCCACTTCCTTTCAACCTCCCTCACACAACTCAACGCAACTACAAATAAAAAAATAACTCACGCAACTGTACGTCATCACAAACCAAGTTTCCATTTTAACGATAAACGAACAGGTTCATCGCGGCTGATTTCCCTCTTGTGCTTGCCGATTGTCGTTATTCTGACATTCAGGACATTCTACAACTGCAGACATACTTTCATGGACTCCTTGCAGTCTCACAATAGCCGTAGTACACGGAATTGCGGGCGCTGATAGTGGACTCGTGGAAAAGTGTCAACGGCGAGTGGGTCTTCAATTCTGTTGGGTTGCAGAATGGCGCCAGTTGGTTTGTGCGCCATCTTCCCAGGCTTGTCAGCTTCAATGTCGATGTGTTTAACGTCGGCAAAAAGTGCCCTCGACAACTCTTGCATAATTGGCAGAAAACTTGGGCACACGAATTCCTTTTGTGAATTAGTGAAATAGTGAATTAGTGACACTAAGTTCAAGACGTCCTTAGCATAGAAACAGAGTGTTTTTGTGTTGTGTTGAGAAAGTCAGACTGACCGATTTGGGGTAAATACGACCTTTAGCTCAAGTTGGCATTCTGACTTTATACTCCAGCCAGTGACAAATCGATATTGGAAAACAGATGTACATACCTGGCTGGGAAAGTGGCCCAAGACAAATGAAAATGGAAAATGAAACTGTGTGGAACACAAGCGCAATTTTAGAAACTAAATATAAATATGTCAGTATTATACGTGCTATATAAATTCGCAAATTCGACAAAAAGCGCATACAAAAGTTCTTTTGTTATTTTAACCATATAAGCAAAACGACTACAATTACTATAGTACAGATATATTAGGTTATAGGGAGTTACTTATAGCCTATAGCGATTAGCGTGGTGTACTTGTGGCCGTAAGGTTACTGGTTCGAATCCTAGCTCACGCAGGCTTATAATTTGTTGAATTACTCAAGACACTTAATCCCATACTGTTTCAATTTACCCTGCTTACAAAGGGCAACAGCGTTTACTGGGAAGTAAAGTGGGTGTGACAGACGATGATTCACAAATACTGACCAGCAGTTCAGTCTTTGGATAGGAAGCGCCGCTTACTGCATTGGAAATTCAAGTATTTATTATATAAATCACAAGTCATATATAGTCTTCGCTTTGCATCTTAGCCTCATAATTTATTACTTTGTAATTGCAGGCAGCGTATTTTTTAAATTGCGATTAACATTGCGCTAATTAATAATAAGTGACCCTAAACCTTTTATAATGAAATTACACAAGAAAATTTAGTGACGAAACCACTCTTCACCGTGTTCAATTTAACGCAACGCATCCGATAATGTAGTCGCAAGTGCGCTCCATTAACGACACCACGCCAGACATCATCCTGTCGAACAATGCGGACGGGCAGATCGGGTGAAAAAATGACCAAAGGGTCGCATCACAGGCGTCCAATAAGATAAGAAGGCAAGCTGAAGCCTTCAGATAAGAAGGCAAGCTGAAGCCTTCAGATAAGAAGGCAAACTGAAGCCTTCAGATAAGAAGGCAAGCTGAAGCCTTCAGATAAGAAGGCAAGCTGAAGCCTTCAGATAAGAAGGCAAACTGAAGCCTTCCGATAAGAAGGCAAACTGAAGCCTTCAGATAAGAAGGCAAGCTGAAGCCTTCAGATAAGAAGGCAAACTGAAGCCTTCAGATAAGAAGGCAAGCTGAAGCCTTCAGATAAGAAGGCAAGCTGAAGCCTTCAGATAAGAAGGCAAGCTGAAGCCTTCAGATAAGAAGGCAAGCTGAAGCCTTCAGATAAGAAGGCAAGCTGAAGCCTTCAGATAAGAAGGCAAACTGAAACCTTCAGCTTTTGGTCGTCGTCGTCTGTATCTTCCAGGTGAGATAAGCCTCCTGCAGAATAACAGGCGCGAGGACGAGAGGGTGGTACGAGCTATAGCTCAACTTCTACCTCAACAGTCAGTTTCTTTCGACCGCCGACTTCTTACCGCAAAAAGCTCTTTCATTGAATCCGAAACCTCGTGGGGCTCTAAAGAAACGGAAGTTTGCGTTAAGAAAAAGCCTGGCCTCCTCGTGCTTCGAAGGAATGTCGTCGGCCTCGCAGGTGCCCAGATGGACGCTTTTAGCAGCTGGTTCTTCATCTGCACTTAGATCTTAATTTTCATAATTGCCTCCCTCATCATCATCCACAAGTGCCATGCCATCACTGTTAGCGCTCGTGCCTTCGGTCTTCTTATCTATTTGCTTGCGTTTACGTGCGAACTTCTCGCGGCTCTTTTGCACGGCAGGACTGCTACATTCTGATAGGATCTTGCCGCGGAGTTCTTTTAACCGCCGGCTCAATTTTATGCGCCAAAATCGGAGGCCGTCGTCTGAACTGTCGCGAAGGCCCGGAAGAGTTGTGATGATGGCCGTGCATACATCTCGAATTTCAACACGAGTGTGGTCCTAAATATTTGAAATCATTCAGGCTTGTGCGTGAGACCATTTCCTTGAGGGTATAATAAGACAAATTGGTCGTCACTAAGCCGTAGATATGCGGTTGGGCCGGGCTAATAATCTGCTAAACGTAATAAAATAAAATCGAATTCCTTCATTGCTTCCTTCATGATCTTCGTCCCTTGCTCAATTTCGTTCGTAGCTCCGACGACGATGGTTCTTGTCGTCGTTTCCTCGTACTTGTCTGCGAGTTGCGGGGGGGAGGCTATGTCCTGACCTACACGTCCAGCGAATTCCAAAAGTTTGGTCGGTTCCGTCGGCTGCGGCCTTTCTTTCTTGGCACGACGTATAGCGGCTTGGTGGTATATGTTGAACAGTACCGGCGATGTGGCACATCCTTCTCTCAGTCCCCGCTGTGGGTAGGAGGGTGTGCTTTTTTCTTCGTCAGAGATGACCACATACGCCGTTGCCTCGTGCAGATCTCGTAGCTTGTCGATAGCCGTCGCTGGCATTCCGTAGTGCGTAAGGAGTTGCCACAACGCCGGTTTATTGACGCGCGGGTAGGCTTTGCGGAGGTCGAGCAACTTGATGCTACAGTCGCAGGTCAGGTGGAAAGGGTTTTTGTTCCATGCCATTGCTGTAGTCGCGGATGCAAGCTATAACAAGAATGATGACGGATGCCAGGACAATTTCCACTGCCTAAGAGAAATATTTCACTACTCCGACTCATAGTCGCTCTCATCCCTGCGCCGATGCCACCTCAGCGCCTGATTCTTCACTCAATAAGTCCAGCTCCCCCCCCCAAAAAGTCTGACACTTGTCCCGCTAGCGCTCTGGTGACACGGAGTAAACAGAGGAGGCAGGGCTTCTGGTAGCCACTTCACCTCTGGTGACGCGGATGCAGCCTCCGCTATCCGGGTTGCCAGTGGCTCATCCGACCAGAATATTTCCATGGCCAGCTCCGACCTGTCTATGGCACGAGGAGAAGTCGGGGCGGCTGGGGACGTGGGTCTTGTTGGCACCATTCCGACTATGACGTCGTCAACCAGTCAATATTGTTATCGTTCTGTGCCGGCATGCCACCTCTGTAAACCGATGCGCCAGCTTCTGAGCATTCACTGATTTGCTGCCCACACCAATAGCGTGACGTAGTGTCCTTCTTGTCATATTAGGTTTTTAGGTTTAGAATTTAGGTTTTAAAATTTGAATGGTTAAAAACACAGTCGAGAGTTTTAAAAAAAAAAAAAATTGTCCCGCACATGTCCAAAAAGTGCTACAACTCTTAGTGCTACATAGGTACGTAAAGAAAATAAAGAAATACATTCGCAAGTCTCACAAGACGCAAAACGGCGCCATTCAATCACATTAAATGTCCACCACCAAGTCCAGCCGCACTTTTATGGCGGCCTTCTACACTTTTTTCCATTCTATTTTGGCAAAAGTGCAATCAAAGTCAAAATCTTTTCATTCAATTCAGACAGTTTATGGTAGTTCTTGGCCGGACGTGCATTCAATTCCGACAAATGTGCTTTCAAAAGCGACAATTTTCAAACAAAGCAAACAAGCTACCACGAGAAACCGACACTTTGCAATCAATTCAAACAATTTGCAATCAATTCCGACAGTTGGCTATGAATTAACTTTTTCTGTCCTCTTATCTATGGCTCATACTGCGAAATTTCCAATCATGGAAATTTTGGCCTACGCATGGCAAACCACGAAACTAAACATTTCCTATACTGATAAGTTCCGAAAAGTGGTGAAAAGTTTCGCATTAGTGAGGAAAAGTAGCAAAGAACTTTCGCGGGTTGGAACTCTAACGCCCCTTGCATTGCTTCTACGCCTAAAGTGCCCACTGTAGATGGGAACAATGACTTCCATAGATGGGAACAAAGACTTCGGTAGATGGGAACAAAGACTTCCATAGATGGGAACAGACTTCCTCGACGGGAACAAAGACTTCAGCAGACAAGAACAAACAAAGACTTCAATAGATGGGAACAAAGACTTCAGCAGACGGGAACAAAGACTTCCATAGATGGGAACAAAGACTTCAGCAGACGGGAACAAAGACTTCCATAGATGGGAACAGACTTCCTCGACGGGAACAAAGACTTCAGCAGACAAGAACAAACAAAGACTTCAATAGATGGGAACAAAGACTTCAGCAGACGGGAACAAAGACTTCCATAGATGGGAACAAAGACTTCAGCAGACGGGAACAAAGACTTCCATAGATGGGAACAAAGACTTCAGCAGACGGGAACAAATACTTCAGCAGACAAGAACAAAGACTTCCATAGATAGGAACAAAGATTCAGCAGACGGGAACAAAGACTTCAGCGACGGGAACAAAGACAAGCTCTGTCCTCCCGTTAAACAATGACAGGCATACCAGAGGAGGCCTGGGATCTGGAGTGCCCGTCGGACGATTTAAAAGCGGAAGCCCTGCAGGAGTTCATCCTGCTTGATCAGCGCTATCTGGAGCGTCTAGCCGAGCTTCGAGAGAAATTCTCGACCACCCTGGCTAAAGCGCCATTCGGCGGCTGGCCGGAAGCTGAGCACAGGCTATTCGAACTGATCAGAGACGAATACCTGACTGGCCCGGTCGTGTTCAATCGGCACAGCCTGTGCGCCGACCGGCTGGAGCGGACGTTTCCGGCCAGGACCCGGCAGCAGCTGGCCGACCACGGCGACTGGCTGACGGCCTGGCGCGCTTGGTGCGAACGGCGCCACGTGCTGGCCGCTAGTTGGCGCCGGGCCCGAGCCGAACTGCTTGTGAAAATTGAGGCCACCTTTGCTCAGGCCTGGCAGCACGAGGAGGAGGATATTGTGCGAGAAGGTGCGTCCAGGGGATATTTAGATGGGTATTAAATGTGTATGGAGAAAGTGAATGGGCGCTTCTTGAAGAAACACGTAAATGGGGTATTTAGAATCAGTAGATGGGGTATTTAGAATCAGTAGATGGGTATTCAGAATCAGTAGATGGGGTATTCAGAATCAGTCAATGTGGTATTCAGAATCAGTAGATGGGGTATTTAGAATCAGTAGATGGGGTATTTAGAATCAGTAGATGGGGTATTCAGAATCAGTAGATGGGGTATTTAGAATCAGTAGATGGGGTATTTAGAATCAGTAGATGGGGTATTCAGAATCAGTAGATGGGGTATTCAGAATCAGTAGATGGGGTATTCAGAATCAGTAGATGGGGTATTTAGAATCAGTAGATGGGGTATTTAGAATCTGTAGATAGGGTATTCAGAATCTGTAGATGGGGTATTCAGAATCTGTAGATGGGGTATTTAGAATCAGTAGATGGGGTATTTAGAATCAGTAGATGGGGTATTTAGAATCAGTAGATGGGGTATTTAGAATCAGTAGATGGGGTATTTAGAATCAGTAGTTGGGGTATTTAGAATCAGTAGATGGGGTATTTAGAATCAGTTGATGGGGTATTCAGAATCAGTAGATGGGGTATTTAGAATCAGTAGATGGAGTATTTAGAATCAGTAGATGGGGTATTCAGAATCTGTAGATAGGGTATTTAGAATCAGTAGATGGGGTATTCAGAATCAGTAGATGGGGTATTTAGAATCAGTAGATGTGGTATTCAGAATCAGTAGATGGGGTATTTAGAATCAGTAAATTGGGTATTCAGAATCAGTAGATGGGGTATTCAGAATCAGTAGATGGGGTATTTAGAATCAGTAGATGGGGTATTTAGAATCAATAAAGGATTTAGAATCAGTAAATGGGGTATTTAGAATCAGTAGATGGGGTATTCAGAATCAGTAGATGGGGTATTCAGAATCAGTAGATGGGGTAGTCAGAATCAGTAGATGGGGTATTTAGAGTCAGTAGATGGGGTATTTAGAATCAGTAGATGGGGTATTCAGAATCTGTAGATGGGGTATTTAGAATCAGTAGATGGGGTATTTAGAATCAGTAAATTGGGTATTCAGAATCAGTAGATGGGGTATTCAGAATCAGTAGATGGGGTATTTAGAATCAGTAGATGTGGTATTTAGAATCAGTAGATGGGGTATTCAGAATCAGTAGATGGGGTATTCAGAATCAGTAGATGGGGTATTCAGAATCAGTAGATGGGGTATTTAGAATCAGTAGATGGGGTATTTAGAATCTGTAGATGGGGTATTCAGAATCTGTAGATGGGGTATTCAGAATCTGTAGATGGGGTATTTAGAATCAGTAGATGGGGTATTTAGAATCAGTAGATGGGGTATTTAGAATCAGTAGATGGGGTATTTAGAATCAGTAGATGGGGTATTTAGAATCAGTAGATGGGGTATTTAGAATCAGTAGATGGGGTATTTAGAATCAGTAGATGGGGTATTTAGAATCAGTTGATGGGGTATTCAGAATCAGTAGATGGGGTATTTAGAATCAGTAGATGGAGTATTTAGAATCAGTAGATGGGGTATTCAGAATCTGTAGATAGGGTATTTAGAATCAGTAGATGGGGTATTCAGAATCAGTAGATGGGGTATTTAGAATCAGTAGATGTGGTATTCAGAATCATTAGATGGGGTATTTAGAATCAGTAAATTGGGTATTCAGAATCAGTAGATGGGGTATTCAGAATCAGTAGATGGGGTATTTAGAATCAGTAGATGGGGTATTTAGAATCAGTAAAGGATTTAGAACCAGTAAATGGGGTATTTAGAATCAGTAGATGGGGTATTTAGAATCAGTAGATGGGGTATTCAGAATCAGTAGATGAGGTATTCAGAATCAGTAGATGGGGTATTTAGAGTCAGTAGATGGGGTATTTAGAATCAGTAGATGGGGTATTCAGAATCTGTAGATGGGGTATTTAGAATCAGTAGATGGGGTATTTAGAAGCAGTAGATGGGGTATTTAGAAGCAGTAGATGGGGTATTTAGAATCAGTAGATGGGGTATTTAGAATCAGTAGATGGGGTATTTAGAATCAGTAGATGTGGTATTCAGAATCAATAGATGGGGTATTCAGAATCAGTAGATGGGGTATTTAGAATCAGTAGATGCTAATTACCCCTCAGGCGAGCGAGACAAGCGCGACGCTTTGCGCGCCGTTTTATCCGAAAAGTTGCGCGTCTGGCGCCAACAGAAAGAGGAAGAGGCCCAGTTGGAGTTGCGCGCCGAGGAGCGGCGCCGGCAAGAGCTGGAGGAGCGGGAGCGCCAGGAGGCCGAGCGGGAGGAGCGGCAGCGGCAGCAGCAGCGGAGGCAACTGTCGACCTACCAGCAGGAGAAGGAGCGGCTGCGCAGCGAGGCGGCTGCCCGCGAGGAGGCCAGGCTGGAGCAGCTGAAGCGGCAGCTGCGTGAGCAGGCGGAGCGGGACGCCCAGCGGATCGGCTACCGGCGAGAGGAGCGGAGCAAGCGGATGGAGGCTGAGAGGATGCGAACTGAGCAGCTGGTAAGACTAGTAGAAGCAGATAAAGAAGTATAGAATAAAGGCAGTAGAGTGGAGAACTCAGGTACGAAGTAGATTAGAGAATTCGAGTGAGAAGTAGATTAGAGAATTTGATTTAGAAGTAGATTGGAGAATTCGAGTGAGAAGTAGACTGGAAAATGCGATTGAGAAGTAGATTGGAGAATTCAGGTGAGAAGTAGATTGGAGAATTCGAGTGAGAAGTAGATTGGAGAATTCAGGTGAGAAGTAGACTGGAGAATTCGAGTGAGAAGTAGATTGGAGAATTCAGGTGAGAAGTAGACTGGAGAATTCGAGTGAGAAGTAGATTGGAGAATTCGAGTGAGAAGTAGATTGGAGAATTCGAGTGAGAAGTAGATTGGAGAATTCGAGTGAGAAGTAGATTGGAGAATTCGATTTAGAAGTAGATAAAGTCTCATCCGCCCCCCCAGGCCGAAGCTGGTGTGCAGCGCGAGGAGCGGCTGGAGCACCTGCGCGAACTTGTCAGGCCGCGCGTCCTGCCGGACATCGAGCGGGCCACCGGGGACACCGCCGCCTCCAAGCTGCACCAGCACCGCAGGCGCGGCCAGTCCTCGGCAGACGAAGAAGCTGACGAGCCGCTGCCAGTTCACGCGCCGGGTCCGACTGCGACGACTTTCACCGACAAGCAGATTCTGGCCGATCCGAGGGTCCGGCTGGAGGGCGCCCTGCGGCAGGCCGGCCTGATTGGCAATGACTACGCTAAGGAGCTGCTGCGGCGCCAGGCTGGGCCGCTGGAGCGGTACAGGAAGGACCAGGTGTCCACCGTGTTCAAGTATGAGCAGCAGCAGCAGCAGCAGCCTCACTGACCGGTTTTTTTTGGGGGGGGAGTGACAGACAGAATGGCTGAGGAGGGACAGACTGCATGGACGATGGGTGACAGGCTGGATGAAGGAGGAGTGACAGATTAAATAACCGTGGAGTGACAGATCAAATGACCGTTAGAGTGACAGATTAAATAACCGTGGAGTGACAGATCAAATAACCGTAGAGTGACAGACCAAGTGACCTTGAAGTGACAGATTAAACAGCCGTGGTGTGACAAATCAAGCGACCCATGAGTAGCGGACTAAATGACCGACGGGGTGACAATGACCAATGAGTGACAGACTGTCCGGGTATGAAGATGCTATTAGCTACTCTGCATTAGCAACAGCTGTCGCATTGTTGGTCAATCGGTCTGTTAAATATTTGATTGAATTTATATTGTTCTCCAAATCAAAATGCTGTGTTGTATAAAGTTATTGTGTACTCGTAAGAGTTCTATGAAATTAGCTAGGAAATGCTTGACTTTGTAATTTCATTATCCAGAGTTCCGAACTGTAAATACTGAACGCCACTCCCCCAGTTTTAGCTAATTTCTTTTATCCATCCAAAAATCCCGTGCATTTTCCTTTGTTACTTTGGCCATGTTTGGGATTATAAAGTTTTCTTTTCAAGTAAACAAAATTTGGCTGTGAAAAAAACTTTTTACTCTACTGTTAGTAGCATGGTGAGTAGTAAAATTGGATTTTCTCATGTTTTTAATTTGTTAAATTTTGGCGCTAAAAGTGAAACGCAAATTTTCATGCTTAATTTTTGTCTTTTTTCTTTTGTTTTACCATTCCGAATTGTTCTTAGCAAAACTGGGAAGTCAATTTAAACAGTTTTGTGGCGCCACCATCAAGTTTGAGAGATGCCAAGTTCGTGGCTGTTGGGCGTCACTATCAAAACTGAGAGGCGCCACAAATCAAATCTGAGAGGCGCCACTAATCAAATCTAAGAGGCGCCACTAATCAAATCTGAGAGGCGCCACTAATCAAATCTAAGAGGCGCCACTAATCAAATCTGAGAGGCGCCACTAATCAAATCTAAGAGGCGCCACTAATCAAATCTGAGAGACGCCACTAATCAAATCTAAGAGGCGCCACTAATCAAATCTGAGGCGCCACTATCAAATCTGGGAGGCGCCACTAATGAACTCTGAGAGGCGCCACTAATCTAGTCTGAGAGGTGCCACTAATCAAATCTAAGAGGCGCCACTAATCAAATCTGAGAGGCGCCACGTATTAAGTCTGAGAGGCGTCACTATCAAGTCTGAGAGGCGCCACTTATCAAGTCTCAGAGGCGCCACTTATCAAGTCTCAGAGGCACCACTTATCAAGTCTCAGAGGCGCCACTTATCAAGTCTCAGAGGCACCACTATCAAAGCTGAGAGGCGCCACCTACAGTATTAAGTTTGAGGGGCGCGACTATCAAAGCTGAGAGGCGCCACTTGTCAAATCTGAGACGCGCCACTACCAAGTCTGAGGGGCGCCACTTATCAAGTCTGAGAGGCGCCACTAATCATATCTGAGAGCACTATCAAATCTGAGAGGCGCCACTAATCATATCTGAGAGCACTATCAAATCTGAGAGGCGCCACTAATCAACTCTGAGAGGTGCCACTAATCATATCTGAGAGCACTATCAAATCTGAGAGGCGCCACTAATCAACTCTGAGAGGTGCCACTAATCATATCTGAGAGCACTATCAAAGCTGAGAGGCGCCACTAATCATATCTGAGAGCACTATCAAATCTGAGAGGCGCCACTAATCAACTCTGAGAGGTGCCACTAATCATATCTGAGAGCACTATCAAATCTGAGAGGCACCATGCACTAATCAACTCTGAGAGGTGCCACGTATGAAGTCTGAGAGGCGCCACTAATCTAGTCTGAGAGGCGTCACTATCAAAGCTGAGAGGCGCCACTTGTCAAATCTGAGACGTGCCACTACCAAGTCTGAGGGGCGCCACACTATCAAAGCTGAGAGGCGCCACCTACAGTATTAAGTCTGAGGCGCCACTTTCAAGTCTGAGGGGCGCCACTATCAAGTCTGAGGGGCGCCACTATCAAAGCTGAGAGGCGCCACTTGTCAAATCTGAGACGCGCCACTACCAAGTCTGAGGGGCGCCACACTATCAAAGCTGAGAGGCGCCACTTATCGAGTCTGAGAGGCGCCACTAATCATATCTGAGAGGCGCCACTATCAAAGCTGAGAGGCGCCACTAATCAAGTCTGGCATAGCAACATACACTGCACTGTAAATTTGATTCATCAAAACTTTTTAAACTTTCAAAAAAAGCATTTAAAAGCCAGATCGAAATCGTAGCTGGTCTTCTTGCCTTACAAAGCTTCAAACGATTCGCCTGGCTAATCAGATTAGATAAAGATTGCGCAAACAACGACAAAGCAGCCCATTGAGCCGCAGTACAGAGTGACACCATTGCCCTGGCGACAATGCAAAAACCAAATGATATTGTTAGGCATGCCATATTAAGATGACCCCAGCGCTAAAGAGATTCTCCACTCCATAAGCCTCTGGCCCTCGCAACAATTGACTCTTACGAGCTTAGCAAGGTGTGAAATTAGGCCCTCTCTCTCTCTCGCTCGTGTCCAGTGCCGGCCACCGCAGGGGTTTTCATGGCTGGTTGGCTTAAGCCCCCTCCCGTCTCCTCAACTTACTTATCCCACCTGGCTCGCGCGTGGGTCAAAAAATCGATCCATGTGTGAAATAGGATAACGATTTCACTGCTTGCGTCATCTTACTACATGGATATAAAGATCAGCTTAGACCGTGGCAACGCCATGGCAACTATCAGCTGAATGGATGCTTGAACAAAAATAGCCAGGTAAGATTTAAAATTAGTTAATGAAGATTTTTCTAACATCGTTTGAAATTTTGCACTTCAATTTATAGTGTGTAATTAGTATATATTTATTGAATCATTGCAATAGCATGGCCAAAACAGCTGTGATATACTACTGAATATTGCATTGAGTAGTGCAACGTTAAAAATGTATGCATAAGTTTTGTGAAAGCTACAACAGTGTGATATGATTCATTTAGTAATGGTCTAACGTCTGTTTAGCCAATTCAAACATATTAATGAAAATAAATATGAAAATTAATGGATTTATAGTATTTATTGATTGAAAGAATAATTTGAAAATATTAATAATAGTATATTTTTGCGCTATATTATAAGATTGAGTATGACAAGGCGCATATAGCATTAACTGCATCAATTGCATATTAGATTTGCACAAATAAGTAAAATATATTGTATATATTGAATATTGCATGATATTGCATTGCACTGATCATAAATCAAGTGATTAAAAGCTACCATAACACTACAGGCTGCACAAATTTATTGAATTCAAACGTGCTGGAACACCATTTTATGCGAGAGGGCTGGCTGCAAAGGCACGGCTTATTGGTATTGAAAGATTGAAGAAGTCAGGTGGAAACTCGAACGAAGCATTCGGATATAAAAGTATTTGATTTTCTGCTAAGTCCTTCATCGCTCGGTTGCCATGGCGTTACCAAGGACGCCAGACTGTCTGATCCGTTGGCTGGTGGTTCTCTAGCGACGCAAGAGGATGCCGCTGCTGCTGCTGCTGCTCGAGCCTCGAGTTGAAGACGGCGCCTCCCGACTGCCAGGAGTCCTCGTCGGAGCCGGAGTCCACTGTCGACGATGTCGAGGACAAAGACTTCTTCGGCTTGACAGTGGCGGCGGCGGCGGCGGCGGTCGAAGAGCTGGAGGCCGGCATCGTCATCGAGTATCCCAGCTGCTGCTGCTGCTGCGGATTCCTCTGCTGCAACAGGGCGACAGTCAGCTCAAGGATGTCGGCCTTCTCCAGCCGCTGCAGCCGGTCGGGGTCCACCCGCCTGTTCAACTGCAGCAGCTCCTTGAGCCTGTTCAAGCTGGCGTTGATCCTGGCCCGTCTCTGTCGCTCCATCACCTGCTTGCTGAGTCGTCTCTGCTCCATGCTCTAATGTCGGGTAGGTAATACTTGACTTGATGCTTAACTTGAGGAAATAAGGAAGCAGAATCGAGGCTTCTTGATGGAGCGCGGGGCGGCCTCCGGGGTTATAAGCTGCCGCCCGCCGCCAGCCGCCTCCCCGCCGGGCCGGCTCGCGACCAATAGTCTGCGCTCGGCTCGGCACGGGACCTCGAGCGGAACTGCATGGCGGCACTGCGGCACGCCTCCGCCTCGTGACTGCCCGGCTGCCTCATTGGGTTGCTGTGTGGAGTTTGGTGGGGGGGGGGGGGCCGGCCCACCCAATTGGGTTCCCCTATTTCCGCTGAGAGACCGGTTCTAAACAATTATTGGAATAGAACTTCTCCTAGGCCAAGTTGCTGAGCAATTGGAGGTCACTCGGCCGTGTCCTCTGAGCATTGAATCAGCTGATTGCTCATGCCAAGGGCGTAGCATCCTCTGATAATGATTACATTAACTCTAATTGTGTGATCCCCGTGGCTCAAGTGGGATTGTGCAAGATCCGGTTTCAAGCTTAACTATTTTAATGTGAATTGGTTTGAGTTCTAACGGAAATTGCCTCGGTTCTTTTAGTCCAGTCTACCGGCTGAATGACCCCATTATCTGAGGCTGAATGACCCCATGATCTGAGGCTGAATGACCCCATGATCTTAGCCTGAATGACCCCATGATCTGAGGCTGAATGACCCCATGATTTGAGGCTGAATGACCCCATGATCTTAGCCTGAATGACCCCATGATCTAAAGCTGAATGACCCATGATCTGAGGCTGAATGACCCCATGATCTGAGGCTGAATGACCCATGATCTGAGGCTGAATGACCCCATGATCTTAGCCTGAATGACCCCATGATCTGAGGCTGAATGACCCCATGATCTAAGGCTGAATGACCCATGATCTGATGCTGAATGACCCATGATTTGAGGCTGAATAACCCCATGATCTAAGGCTGAATGACCCATGATCTGAGGCTGAATGACCCCATGATCTGAGGCTGAATGACCCATGATCTGAGGCTGAATGACCCCATGATCTGAGGCTGAATGACCCATGATCTGATGCTGAATGACCCATGATCTGAGGCTGAATGACCCCATGATCTAAGGCTGAATGACCCATGATCTGAGGCTGAATGACCCCATGATCTGAAGCTGAATGACCCATGATCTGAGGCTGAATGACCCCATGATCTGAGGCTGAATGACCCCATATTCTGAGGCTGAATGACCCATGATCTGAGGCTGAATGACCCCATATTCTGAGGCTGAATGACCCATGATCTGAGGCTGAATGACCCCATGATCTGAGGCTGAATGACCCATGATCTGAGGCTGAATGACCCATGATCTGAGGCTGAATGACCCATGATCTGAGGCTGAATGACCCATGATCTGAGGCTGAATGACCCATGATCTGAGGCTGAATGACCCATGATCTGAGGCTGAATGACCCCATATTCTGAGGCTGAATGACCCATGATCTGAGGCTGAATGACCCCATATTCTGAGGCTGAATGACCCCATGATCTGAGGCTGAATGACCCCATGATCTGAGGCTGAATGACCCCATATTCTGAGGCTGAATGACCCATGATCTAAGGCTGAATGACCCCATATTCTGAGGCTGAATGACCCCATGATCTGAGGCTGAATGACCCCATGATCTGAGGTTGAATGACCCATGATCTGAGGCTGAATGACCCCATGATCTGAGGCTGAATGACCCATGATCTGAGGCTGAATGACCCCATGATCTGAGGCTGAATGACCCATGATCTGATGCTGAATGACCCCATGATCTGAGGCTGAATGACCCATGATCTGAGGCTGAATGACCCATGATCTGAGGCTGAATGACCCCATGATCTGAGGCTGAATGACCCATGATCTGAGGCTGAATGACCCATGATCTGAGGCTGAATGACCCCATATTCTGAGGCTGAATGACCCATGATCTAAGGCTGAATGACCCCATATTCTGAGGCTGAATGACCCATGATCTGAGGCTGAATGACCCCATGATCTGAGGCTGAATGACCCCATATTCTGAGGCTGAATGACCCATGATCTAAGGCTGAATGACCCCATATTCTGAGGCTGAATGACCCCATGATCTGAGGCTGAATGACCCCATGATCTGAGGTTGAATGACCCATGATCTGAGGCTGAATGACCCCATGATCTGAGGCTGAATGACCCATGATCTGAGGTTGAATGACCCTCATGACCTGGTCTCCCAAATTAGTCAGGACCCCCTCCAGTACCAGAATGTTACTAAAAATGTGCTTTCTATTGAACTTACAATTGCGACCTGATTCCCCAGTGAAATTCTCCAAATAAGTGACTGTTTCAAAGATATGCTAAGCGAACAAATGTGTGAATGAAGTAGCGTTCCACAAAATGCCATAAAATCCGACTGATGACAAATTTCTTGACAAAGTTCACACACCAGGTGCGATGGCAGTTGTCAAATGAGTTGGATTGTCAACTTTGACAGCCGCCACTAGCTCATCAGACTCCTTTCTTAACTTAACTTCATCAAATGTTCATCATTATCCGCAGCTGGTGTAACTCATGTTTGAACTAAAATAGATTTCTTAGCTTCGCTTGTGGTGAATAAGAGTTTGTTTAAATTGTATAAACTATAAACCATATAGATGTAGTTCATATTGTAAGCCAGCAGTTTGGCATTCCTTCCCATGCAGCTGTGGATAAATTATTTTCGTTCGGTTCAGCGGCATAAGCGCAAACTGGCATAAGCCCAAACCTGCATAAGCCCAAACCTGCATAAGCCCAAACTGGCATAAGCGTAAACTGGCATAAGCCCAAACCTGCATAAGCCCAAACTGGCATAAGCGTAAACTGGCATAAGCGCAAACTGGCATAAGCGCAAACTGGCATAAGCGTAAACTGGCATAAGCGCAAACTGGCATAAGCACAAACTAGGATAAGCGCAAACTGGCATTAGCGCAAACTGGCATAAGCGCAAACTGGGATAAGCGCAAACTGGGATAAGCGCAAACTGGGATAAGCGCAAACTGGGATAAGCGCAAACTGGGATAAGCGCAAACTGGCATAAGCGCGCACTTGAAAGCACAAAATGGATTATGTTTGATATCATAGTCAGATCTTTCAAACTTTTTAAAACCCTCCAACTCCAACCAGAGAAGCCATGCACTGGCTTGTAAGAAAATTTACACAAATTCGGCCTCTTCAAAAGATTTGCTTCATTTAGTTATTTTAATTTAACGGTAAGAAATTTCCAGATTTTTCAGATGTTGGCGCGGAGAACTGAGAAAGCACCGAGCACTCATAACTCATAGGAAATGACAGAAAGTGGCGCCATACGCGGACGTACGTACGTACAAGATATCGATCGTTCTCAGAGAGCTCTCGCAGTCAATCCATGGACTGCTAAAAGCGTTAAGCAAAGCCGGAGATAAGGACTGGCAAATTTAATTTACGATGCATTGCAGAACTTAAACAAATTCAAGTAAATTCAAGCTGAGGGGGGCGCCAATTCGGGTGCTGAGGGGCGCCAATTCGGGTGCTGAGGGGCGCCAATTCGGGTGCTGAGGGGCGCCAATTCGGGTGCTAAAAAGGTTCGCCTCCAGTCCAGAGGAAAGCGTAACCTTGTTGGCAGTCCATGACAGTCAGTTTCCCCACCTTTCCTGTTTTCCTCTCTCTCAGCTCCTTCATCCCTCAGACGGGACAGGTCAAAGCTTTTGTCGGCCCCCAGAAGTCCGAGGTCCCAGTTCCCAGCCACTTCACCCGGGGGTCGTATCTCTTACGGGTGATTGCATGCCTAATCTATAGTAATAT
>NIVC01001180.1:82500-117500 GCA_002269645.1 Macrostomum lignano
GACACAGACAGAGACAGGGAGAGTCAGGAGAAGCTGACACAGACAGAGACAGGGGAGAGTCAGGAGAAGCTGACACAGACAGAGACAGGGGAGAGTCAGGAGAAGCTGACACAGACAGACACAGGGAGAGTCAGGAGAAGCTGACACAGACAGAGACAGGGGGAGAGTCAGGAGAAGCTGACACAGACAGAGACAGGGGAGAGTCAGGAGAAGCTGACACAGACAGACACAGGGAGAGTCAGAAGAAACTGACACAGACAGACACAGGGAGAGTCAGGAGAAGCTGACACAGACAGAGACAGGGGAGAGTCAGGAGAAGCTGACACAGACAGAGACAGGGGAGAGTCAGGAGAAGCTGACACAGACAGACACAGGGAGAGTCAGGAGAAGCTGACACAGACAGAGACAGGGGAGAGTCAGGAGAAGCTGACACAGACAGAGACAGGGGAGAGTCAGGAGAAGCTGACACAGACAGAGACAGGGGAGAGTCAGGAGAAGCTGACACAGACAGAGACAGGGGAGAGTCAGGAGAAGCTGACACAGACAGAGACAGGGAGAGTCAGGAGAAGCTTACACAGACAGAGACAGGGGAGAGTCAGGAGAAGATGACACAGACAGAGACAGGGGAGAGTCAGGAGAAGCTGACACAGACAGAGACAGGGGAGAGTCAGGAGAAGCTGACACAGACAGAGACAACGGAGAGTCAGGAGAAGCTGACACAGACAGAGACAACGGAGAGTCAGGAGAAGCTGACACAGACAGAGACAACGGAGAGTCAGGAGAAGCTGACACAGACAGAGACAGGGGAGAGTCAGGAGAAGCTGACACAGACAGAGACAGGGGGAGAGTCAGGAGAAGCTGACACAGACAGAGACAGGGAGAGTCAGGAGAAGCTGACACAGACAGAGACAGGGGGAGAGTCAGGAGAAGCTGACACAGACAGAGACAGGGGGAGAGTCAGGAGAAGCTGACACAGACAGAGACAGGGGAGAGTCAGGAGAAGCTGACACAGACAGAGACAGGGGAGAGTCAGGAGAAGCTGACACAGACAGAGACAGGGGAGAGTCAGGAGAAGCTGACACAGACAGAGACAGGGGAGAGTCAGGAGAAGCTGACACAGACAGAGACAGGGGAGAGTCAGGAGAAGCTGACACAGACAGAGACAGGGGAGAGTCAGGAGAAGCTGACACAGACAGAGACAGGGGAGAGTCAGGAGAAGCTGACACAGACAGAGACAGGGGAGAGTCAGGAGAAGCTGACACAGACAGAGACAGGGGAGAGTCAGGAGAAGCTGACACAGACAGAGACAGGGGAGAGTCAGGAGAAGCTGACACAGACAGAGACAGGGAGAGTCAGGAGAAGCTGACACAGACAGAGACAGAGGGAGAGTCAGGAGAAGCTGACACAGACAGAGACAGGGGAGAGTCAGGAGAAGCTGACACAGACAGAGACAGGGAGAGTCAGGAGAAGCTGACACAGACAGAGACAGGGAGAGTCAGGAGAAGCTGACACAGACAGAGACAGGAGAGTCAGGAGAAGCTGACACAGACAGAGACAGGGAGAGTCAGGAGAAGCTGACACAGACAGAGACAGGGAGAGTCAGGAGAAGCTGACACAGACAGAGACAGGAGAGTCAGGAGAAGCTGACACAGACAGAGACAGGGGAGAGTCAGGAGAAGCTGACACAGACAGAGACAGGGGAGAGTCAGGAGAAGCTGACACAGACAGAGACAGGGGAGAGTCAGGAGAAGCTGACACAGACAGAGACAACGGAGAGTCAGGAGAAGCTGACACAGACAGAGACAGGGGAGAGTCAGGAGAAGCTGACACAGACAGAGACAGGGGAGAGTCAGGAGAAGCTGACACAGACAGAGACAGGGGAGAGTCAGGAGAAGCTGACACAGACAGAGACAGGGGAGAGTCAGGAGAAGCTGACACAGACAGACACAGGGAGAGTCAGGAGAAGCTGACACAGACAGAGACAGGGGAGAGTCAGGAGAAGCTGACACAGACAGAGACAGGGGAGAGTCAGGAGAAGCTGACACAGACAGACACAGGGAGAGTCAGGAGAAGCTGACACAGACAGACACAGGGAGAGTCAGGAGAAGCTGACACAGACAGAGACAGGGGAGAGTCAGGAGAAGCTGACACAGACAGAGACAGGGGAGAGTCAGGAGAAGCTGACACAGACAGACACAGGGAGAGTCAGGAGAAGCTGACACAGACAGAGACAGGGGAGAGTCAGGAGAAGCTGACACAGACAGAGACAGGGGAGAGTCAGGAGAAACTGACACAGACAGAGACAGGGGAGAGTCAGGAGAAACTGACACAGACAGACACAGGGAGAGTCAGGAGAAGCTGACACAGACAGAGACAGGGAGAGTCAGGAGAAGCTGACACAGACAGAGACAGGGGAGAGTCAGGAGAAGCTGACACAGACAGAGACAGGGGAGAGTCAGGAGAAGCTGACACAGACAGAGACAGGGGAGAGTCAGGAGAAGCTGACACAGACAGAGACAGGGGAGAGTCAGGAGAAGCTGACACAGACAGAGACAGGGGAGAGTCAGGAGAAGCTGACACAGACAGAGACAGGGGAGAGTCAGGAGAAGCTGACACAGACAGAGACAGGAGAGTCAGGAGAAGCTGACACAGACAGAGACAGGGAGAGTCAGGAGAAGCTGACACAGACAGAGACAGGGGAGAGTCAGGAGAAGCTGACACAGACAGAGACAGGGGAGAGTCAGGAGAAGCTGACACAGACAGAGACAGGGGAGAGTCAGGAGAAGCTGACACAGACAGAGACAGGGGAGAGTCAGGAGAAGCTGACACAGACAGAGACAGGGGAGAGTCAGGAGAAGCTGACACAGACAGAGACAGGGAGAGTCAGGAGAAGCTGACACAGACAGAGACAGGAGAGTCAGGAGAAGCTGACACAGACAGAGACAGGGGAGAGTCAGGAGAAGCTGACACAGACAGAGACAGGGGAGAGTCAGGAGAAGCTGACACAGACAGAGACAGGGGAGAGTCAGGAGAAGCTGACACAGACAGAGACAGGGGAGAGTCAGGAGAAGCTGACACAGACAGAGACAGGGGAGAGTCAGGAGAAGCTGACACAGACAGAGACAGGGGAGAGTCAGGAGAAGCTGACACAGACAGAGACAGGGAGAGTCAGGAGAAGCTGACACAGACAGAGACAGGGGAGAGTCAGGAGAAGCTGACACAGACAGAGACAGGGGAGAGTCAGGAGAAGCTGACACAGACAGAGACAGGGGAGAGTCAGGAGAAGCTGACACAGACAGAGACAGGAGAGTCAGGAGAAGCTGACACAGACAGAGACAGGAGAGTCAGGAGAAGCTGACACAGACAGAGACAGGAGAGTCAGGAGAAGCTGACACAGACAGAGACAGGGGAGAGTCAGGAGAAGCTGACACAGACAGAGACAGGGGAGAGTCAGGAGAAGCTGACACAGACAGAGACAGGGAGAGTCAGGAGAAGCTGACACAGACAGAGACAGGGGAGAGTCAGGAGAAGCTGACACAGACAGAGACAGGGGAGAGTCAGGAGAAGCTGACACAGACAGAGACAGGGAGAGTCAGGAGAAGCTGACACAGACAGAGACAGGGGAGAGTCAGGAGAAGCTGACACAGACAGAGACAGGGGAGAGTCAGGAGAAGCTGACACAGACAGAGACAGGGAGAGTCAGGAGAAGCTGACACAGACAGAGACAGGGAGAGTCAGGAGAAGCTGACACAGACAGAGACAGGGGAGAGTCAGGAGAAGCTGACACAGACAGAGACAGGGGAGAGTCAGGAGAAGCTGACACAGACAGAGACAGGGGAGAGTCAGGAGAAGCTGACACAGACAGAGACAGGGGAGAGTCAGGAGAAGCTGACACAGACAGAGACAGGGGAGAGTCAGGAGAAGCTGACACAGACAGAGACAGGGGAGAGTCAGGAGAAGCTGACACAGACAGAGACAGGGGAGAGTCAGGAGAAGCTGACACAGACAGAGACAGGGGAGAGTCAGGAGAAGCTGACACAGACAGAGACAGGGAGAGTCAGGAGAAGCTGACACAGACAGAGACAGGGGAGAGTCAGGAGAAGCTGACACAGACAGAGACAGGGGAGAGTCAGGAGAAGCTGACACAGACAGAGACAGGGGAGAGTCAGGAGAAGCTGACACAGACAGAGACAGGGGAGAGTCAGGAGAAGCTGACACAGACAGAGACAGGGGAGAGTCAGGAGAAGCTGACACAGACAGAGACAGGGGAGAGTCAGGAGAAGCTGACACAGACAGAGACAGGGGAGAGTCAGGAGAAGCTGACACAGACAGAGACAGGGAGAGTCAGGAGAAGCTGACACAGACAGAGACAGGGGAGAGTCAGGAGAAGCTGACACAGACAGAGACAGGGGAGAGTCAGGAGAAGCTGACACAGACAGAGACAGGGGAGAGTCAGGAGAAGCTGACACAGACAGAGACAGGAGAGTCAGGAGAAGCTGACACAGACAGAGACAGGGAGAGTCAGGAGAAGCTGACACAGACAGAGACAGGAGAGTCAGGAGAAGCTGACACAGACAGAGACAGGGGAGAGTCAGGAGAAGCTGACACAGACAGAGACAGGGGAGAGTCAGGAGAAGCTGACACAGACAGAGACAGGGAGAGTCAGGAGAAGCTGACACAGACAGAGACAGGGGAGAGTCAGGAGAAGCTGACACAGACAGAGACAGGGAGAGTCAGGAGAAGCTGACACAGACAGAGACAGGGGAGAGTCAGGAGAAGCTGACACAGACAGAGACAGGGGAGAGTCAGGAGAAGCTGACACAGACAGAGACAGGGGAGAGTCAGGAGAAGCTGACACAGACAGAGACAGGGGAGAGTCAGGAGAAGCTGACACAGACAGAGACAGGGGAGAGTCAGGAGAAGCTGACACAGACAGAGACAGGGGAGAGTCAGGAGAAGCTGACACAGACAGAGACAGGGGAGAGTCAGGAGAAGCTGACACAGACAGAGACAGGGGAGAGTCAGGAGAAGCTGACACAGACAGAGACAGGGGAGAGTCAGGAGAAGCTGACACAGACAGAGACAGGGGAGAGTCAGGAGAAGCTGACACAGACAGAGACAGGGAGAGTCAGGAGAAGCTGACACAGACAGAGACAGGGGAGAGTCAGGAGAAGCTGACACAGACAGAGACAGGGGAGAGTCAGGAGAAGCTGACACAGACAGAGACAGGGAGAGTCAGGAGAAGCTGACACAGACAGAGACAGGGGAGAGTCAGGAGAAGCTGACACAGACAGAGACAGGAGAGTCAGGAGAAGCTGACACAGACAGAGACAGGGGAGAGTCAGGAGAAGCTGACACAGACAGAGACAGGGAGAGTCAGGAGAAGCTGACACAGACAGAGACAGGGGAGAGTCAGGAGAAGCTGACACAGACAGAGACAGGGGAGAGTCAGGAGAAGCTGACACAGACAGAGACAGGGGAGAGTCAGGAGAAGCTGACACAGACAGAGACAGGGGAGAGTCAGGAGAAGCTGACACAGACAGAGACAGGAGAGTCAGGAGAAGCTGACACAGACAGAGACAGGGGAGAGTCAGGAGAAGCTGACACAGACAGAGACAGGGGAGAGTCAGGAGAAGCTGACACAGACAGAGACAGGGGAGAGTCAGGAGAAGCTGACACAGACAGAGACAGGGAGAGTCAGGAGAAGCTGACACAGACAGAGACAGGGAGAGTCAGGAGAAGCTGACACAGACAGAGACAGGGGAGAGTCAGGAGAAGCTGACACAGACAGAGACAGGGAGAGTCAGGAGAAGCTGACACAGACAGAGACAGGGGAGAGTCAGGAGAGAGTCAGGAGAAGCTGACACAGACAGAGACAGGGGAGAGTCAGGAGAAACTGACACAGACAGAGACAGGGGAGAGTCAGGAGAAACTGACACAGACAGACACAGGCAGAGTCAGGAGAAACTGACACAGACAGACACAGGGAGAGTCAGGAGAAACTGACACAGACAGAGACAGGGGAGAGTCAGGAGAAGCTGACACAGACAGAGACAGGGGAGAGTCAGGAGAAGCTGACACAGACAGACACAGGGAGAGTCAGGAGAAGCTGACACAGACAGAGACAGGGGAGAGTCAGGAGAAGCTGACACAGACAGAGACAGGGGAGAGTCAGGAGAAGCTGACACAGACAGAGACAGGGGAGAGTCAGGAGAAGCTGACACAGACAGAGACAGGGAGAGTCAGGAGAAGCTGACACAGACAGAGACAGGGAGAGTCAGGAGAAGCTGACACAGACAGAGACAGGGGAGAGTCAGGAGAAGCTGACACAGACAGAGACAACGGAGAGTCAGGAGAAGCTGACACAGACAGAGACAGGGAGAGTCAGGAGAAGCTGACACAGACAGAGACAGGGGAGAGTCAGGAGAAGATGACACAGACAGAGACAGGGGAGAGTCAGGAGAAGCTGACACAGACAGAGACAGGGGAGAGTCAGGAGAAGCTGACACAGACAGAGACAACGGAGAGTCAGGAGAAGCTGACACAGACAAAGACAGGGGGAGAGTCAGGAGAAGCTGACACAGACAGGGACAGGGAGAGTCAGGAGAAGCTGACACAGACAGAGACAACGGAGAGTCAGGAGAAGCTGACACAGACAGAGACAGGGAGAGTCAGGAGAAGCTGACACAGACAGAGACAACGGAGAGTCAGGAGAAGCTGACACAGACAGAGACAGAGGGAGAGTCAGGAGAAGCTGACACAGACAGAGACAGGGAGAGTCAGGAGAAGCTGACACAGACAGAGACAACGGAGAGTCAGGAGAAGCTGACACAGACAGAGACAGGGGAGAGTCAGGAGAAGCTGACACAGACAGAGACAGGGGAGAGTCAGGAGAAGCTGACACAGACAGAGACAGGGGAGAGTCAGGAGAAGCTGACACAGACAGAGACAGGGAGAGTCAGGAGAAGCTGACACAGACAGAGACAGGGGAGAGTCAGGAGAAGCTGACACAGACAGAGACAGGGGAGAGTCAGGAGAAGCTGACACAGACAGAGACAGGGAGAGTCAGGAGAAGCTGACACAGACAGAGACAGGGGAGAGTCAGGAGAAGCTGACACAGACAGACACAGGGAGAGTCAGGAGAAGCTGACACAGACAGAGACAGGGGAGAGTCAGGAGAAGCTGACACAGACAGAGACAGGGGAGAGTCAGGAGAAGCTGACACAGACAGAGACAGGGGGAGAGTCAGGAGAAGCTGACACAGACAGAGACAGGGAGAGTCAGGAGAAGCTGACACAGACAGAGACAGGGGAGAGTCAGGAGAAACTGACACAGACAGAGACAGGGGAGAGTCAGGAGAAACTGACACAGACAGACACAGGGAGAGTCAGGAGAAGCTGACACAGACAGAGACAGGGGAGAGTCAGGAGAAGCTGACACAGACAGAGACAGGGAGAGTCAGGAGAAGCTGACACAGACAGAGACAGGGGAGAGTCAGGAGAAACTGACACAGACAGAGACAGGGGAGAGTCAGGAGAAACTGACACAGACAGACACAGGGAGAGTCAGGAGAAGGTGGTTAGTCAAACAGCCCGAGGGCAACCATACACAGTATTACACCGTATTTAGTCACCCCAAGGCGCTGTCTGACTTCTTTCACCACTTCAAAGGGTCTCGCGTGAAGTGAAACTGCATGCTTTCTTTCCCTGACACGAATTAGATGTAGAAGCAATATTGGTTTTTAAACTTTACTGTAAATCGAGTTTAGCTGGGCTCTTTGTTTTACATCGAAATTCGGTCAACTCCAAATCCACTCTGACCATGACTCGCCCTCGTTTATCTCTGCTCATCCAGCTGTAGCCATTGGAATTGCGCAATCCCTTACTTGAAATTGCCTAACTGAGCCCCAGACTGCCACAGGGCCATGTTGAATGCTCCGAATCCGAACGCACGCAAAATTTAGGCAAGTCTAAACATGTCCTCATACAGTTTTAAGGAAAACATTTTTTGACTCATACTGTCATTACATTTACAAGATGGCATTCAATTTGAACAAAGAGAATCCAAAATTCATTTTGTATATACTCTATTGGTCATAAATAGTTTGGTTGACCACATGGACACTTTGGTTGGGTCATAGACTACGGACAGTTTGGATTGGTCATAGACAGTTTGATTGGGCCATAAACAGCTTGGTTGGGTCAAAGACAGTTCGAGTCAAAGAATCTTGGATAACAAACAGTTTTGGTCACAGACAGTTTGTGTCATAGACAGTTTGGGTCATAGACAGTTTGTGTCATAGACAGTTTGGGTCATAGACAGTTTGGGTCATAGACAGTTTGGGTCATAGACAGTTTGGGTCATAGACAGTTTGGGTCACAGACAGTTTGTGTCATAGACAGTTTGGGTCATAGACAGTTTGGGTCACAGACTTGGGTCATAGACAGTTTGGGTCATAGAAAATTTGGGTCATATACAGTTTAAGTATAAATTGAGAAACGAAGTGCATGTAAGGGAGATAATTTTTGTCATATTTCGTATCAAACAGAACTTTATCAAGCAAGTTCGAGCAAGAGAAGGCTCTGTGCTGTGAACAGTCAGCCATATATATTTTTTCAGTTTTGCTCTCACAGAAGACAGGGACAAAGGAGTCTGTGCCGGCAATTTGCTTCCTGCATCGCCGGGGCGGCGCACTTTTGAGCGAACAGCTGTTCGAAATTCAAAGTGCACCGGGGGCGGTGACTCATAAAAGGGGAGAGACAATGCAGGTAGAGGATGTGGCAGGCCTTTCGGGTCATAGACAGTTGGGAAAGCTTGGGAAAGCGTTTTAGAGGCACGTTGAAAAAAATCTCAGTGTTTGCATTGAACCGGTTTTATGGCCCCGCCACTAGGCTTGCGTGTGGGAACTTGGGGGGGGGGGTTAAAAGCTCTTTGCATTTGCAAACCTCATCGCGTCTGTGTTTCAATGCGAGCAGTAAAACGCCAGTATGACTCAAATTTTAGGTGATATTTCGGGATGCGCAACAATACTCGTTGAGCGATATTATTCGATGTTTATTGGTCAAAAAAGAACGAACTTAATGTATCTGATTGAAAGGCATGGGCAGCTGTTTGCGGTCTGGCTGTCAGTTCTGTGACACCCGAGACTCCGAGAGTCCAGTCAAAGTCCCAGTCCCAGTCCCAGTCCCAGTCCCAGTCCCAGTCCCAGTCCCAGTCCCAGTCCCAGTCCCAGTCCCAGTCCCAGTCCCAGTCCCAGTGTCAGTCCCAGTCTCAGTCCCAGTCTCAGTCCCAGTCCCAGTCCCAGTCCCAGTCCCAGTCCCAGTCCCAGTCCCAGTCCCAGTCCCAGTCCCAGTCCCAGTCCCAGTCTCAGTCCCAGTCCCAGTCCCAGTCCCAGTCCCAGTCCCAGTCCCAGTCCCAGTCCCAGTCTCAGTCCCATTTTGTCTTGTCTGGGAAGGCAAGGTTACGTTCGAATCGATGCAATGCATCGTGAACCTCAGAGATGGGGTGCGGTGCGGGGGTTGGCGGGTGCTTTCAGACTCGTTGGTATCATTTACAATGCAAAACTTATTTTCAAAATACCTTATTGCTCATTTGGGAAGTGGAATCTGCTGAACTGGGATGGAGTTTGGAGACTACTGCAAGCGTTTTTTGGTTTCCGCTTCATCAATTCTGAGTTTTTGTAATTTTTCCAGGGTTTCCCTGAGTCCCAGTTGTTGGCCAAGGTCGGTATGCTCCCCCTCCTGGTTTTGGCAAATTTTATTCAACAATGATGCATTCTACTTTACGCGTATTGTCTGTTTTTGTGTAGACTGTGGGATATCACCTGTTAGACTGAGGGATATCACCTATTAGACTGTGGGATATCACCTGTTAGACTGAGGGATATCACCTATTAGACTGTGGGATATCACCTGTTAGACTGTGGAATATCACCGGCTGGACTGTGGGATATCACCGGCTAGACTGTGGGATATCATCTGTTAGACTCCAGGAACTCACCTGTTAGATTCCAGGACAATCACCAGTTAGATTCCAGGACAATCACCTGTTAGATTCCAGAACAATCACCAGTTAGATTCCAGGAATTCCCCTGTTAGATTCCAGGAATTCCCCTGTTAGATTCTAGGAGTTCACCTGTTGGATACCAGGAGTTCATCTGTTAGATTCCAGGAGTTCATCTGTTAGATTCCAGGAATTCCCCTGTTAGATTCCAGGAATTCCCCTGTTAGATTCTAGGAGTTCACCTGTTGGATACCAGGAGTTCATCTGTTAGATTCCAGGAATTCCCCTGTTAGATTCCAGGAATTCACCTGTTAGATTCCAGGAATTCACCTGTTAGATTCTAGGAGTTCACCTGTTGGATACCAGGAGTTCATCTGTTAGATTCCAGGAATTCCCCTGTTAGATTCCAGGAATTCACCTGTTAGATTCCAGGAATTCACCTGTTAGATTCTAGGAGTTCACCTGTTAGATTCCAGGAATTCACCTGTTAGATTTCAGGAATTCACCTGTTAGATTCCAGGAATTCACCTGTTAGATTCCAGGAGTTCACCTGTTAGATTCCAGGAGTTCACCTGTTGGATACCAGGAGTTCATCTGTTAGATTCCAGGAATTCCCCTGTTAGATTCCAGGAATTCACCTGTTTAGGGGTGCCGCACCGCTACCGCGCCAGAAAATGTCGTCGCATTGGTTGAAATAAAAAATCAATATCATCACCCAAGCAACAAAAAGAAGCCGCGCGGCGCCCCGCAACCCCCCGAATCTCGGCTGTTTATTTTACGAGTAATATCCAAACTACTCTACTGGTAGTAGGAGAAAAAGCATATCCTACAAAATAATAGATTTTTGTTTTTAATTAAATGAGACTTATTTTTGCGGAAAATTCAATAAACAATGCACTGAACTCTGGAGGCAGGAGTGGCCAGGTTTAGATGAGGTTATTAGGGTGCTGACTGGCTATTTAGATTGCCAACATTTACGGCTCCACTTTGACTCCGACTTTCCGCTCTTCTTTCTCTCTCTCTCCCTCTCTCTCTCAATCTTTCATATTGAGAAGTCGCTAAGGTCACTCGCGGTGTCAGGGGGTGAATATCAGCCTGAGAGCATTTCCCCCCATTTTGAATTACCTGAACATGTTAAGCAGACCAACTGGATTCGCTGTTTCATTGAATCACTTTATCTTATCTAGGTTGAGCAGATCAGACAAATAGTTGAGGCGGCATGTGGCCGAGCTGTTGGTTTCCAGGTTTTACTGGTCTTTCCCAGAGTTTGAACTGCTGCAAACAGGTTCAGTTTAGATGGGAAAGTTTACCGCCGTGTGTCTGCTGCTTCTAGCGGCTGCCGTCTGCTTCGAGTGCGCGGCCGGGACTGAGAAGAGGCGTGAGTAGTTGTTCGATTTTTTATGAGCGATTGATCCGTCATATTGAGGGATTTTAAATGATCTCACACGAAGCAGCCAACATCTTTGAAAAATCATCAATGACTGCAATGGCTTTATGACCAATCATCAATGACTTAAATGATTCTATGACCAACCATCAATGACTGAAATGATTCTATGACCAACCATCAATGACTGAAATGATTCTATGACCAACCATCAATGACTGAAATGATTCTATGACCAACCATCAATGACTGAAATGATTCTATGACCAACCATCAATGACTGGAATGATTCTATGACCAACCATCAATGACTGAAATGATTCTATGACCAACCATCAATGACTGAAATGATTCTATGACCAACCATCAATGACTGAAATGATTCTATGACCAATCATCAATGACTGAAATGGCTTTATGACCAATCATAATGACTGCAATGGCTTTATGACCAATCATCAATGACTGAAATGATTCTATGACCAACCATCAATGACTGAAATGGCTTTATGACCAATCATAATGACTGCAATGGCTTTATGACCAATCATCAATGACTGCAATGATTCTATGACCAATCATCAATGACTGCAAAGACTATATGACTAATTGTCAATGATTAAAATGACACTATGACCAATTATTAAAGATTGCAATGATTCTATGAGCAATTATCAATAACTGGAATAAACTCTATGACCAATTATTATTGGTTGGAAAAGTATTTTCGCTTAATATAAATGACCCAAATGATTTTATGACCAATTATCAATGGCCAATGAAAATTTTTTGATGACTAAAATAACTTCATTGAAAAATATCCAAGACAACGATTATTGCGCATGACCAATTTATAATGACTAAATTGATTTTATGACCGAAAATCTATTACTATACATGTACTAATCTAATGATCAATTGCTCATATTAATGACCTTGTAACCCTTGGCTTATGACCCCACGAGTTAAATTATAAAAGTATCAACTTTGTTAATACTTTGTCGACAGTCCAATCCTAAAAATTCTCTAACCGACGCGCAGTTGAAGGTCGGGAGTTCGAACCCGTCCTGCCGAGTCACCCGCTAGGCCGGGCTGGTCACAGCCGGACACGCCGTCAGGCCGAGGCGCAGTTCATTCCGTTCCGCTACTACGGCTCGGACAATGACCCGGCCAAGGCCGGCTACCCGCGCTCGCCGGAGGCGGCCAGCAGCCCGGTGGACACCCTGCTGAAGTATCGCTACGGCGGCGTGCCGGTGTCGCCGCAGAAGGCCCGGCTGCGGGGCGAGCTGAGCCACATGAACCCGAACGAGGGTCGGGTCGAGGTCGAGTACAGAGGCACCTGGGGCCTCGCCTGCGGCGACTACTTCGGCAGGGAGGAGGCCAACGTCTACTGCCGGAATCTGGGATTTAAAAAGTGCGGAGTGACAGGCTTGAGTGACAGACTAGAGTGACAGACTAGAGTGACAGGCTTGAGTGACAGTTCAGAGTTACTGGTCAGTGTGACAGGTCAGAGCGACATGACAGTTCAGAGTGACAGTTCAGAGTGACTGGTCAAAGTGACAGGTCAGTGACAGTTCAGAGTGACAGTTCAGAGTGACTGGTCAAAGTGACAGGTCAGTGACAGGTCAAAGTGACAGGTCAGAGTGACAGTTCAGAATGATAGGTTAACAGTACAATTTAAGTTGAGTTGACAAAATATCGGGGGCTGAATGAGTGAAGAATGACTTCTGGCATCCTTAAGTAAGTGACAGACCTGAGTGACAGACAAAAGTGGAAAATACATCAAATCTAATTTATTTACCCCAACCTTCAACTTAGGGGCGCCAACAAGCCGTACGGTCGGTCATTCTTTGGCACGGGCAACTTCAAACGCTGGGACATCCTGATTGGCCACGTGAAGTGCGCGGCCTACAGGGGCCAATCAAATCTGTTCCAGTGCAGCCACAACCTCATGCCGGCCTGCAGTCTCAACAACACCGCCGGAGTAGAGTGCACCTATAATGAAGGTGCCCTTTGATTAGCCGCCACTCCCCCTCCAGTCCCTTTGATGAGCCGCCACTCCCCCTCCAGTCCCTTTGATGAGCCGCCACTCCCCCTCCAGTCCCTTTGATGAGCCGCCACTCCCCCTCCAGTCCCTTTGATGAGCCGCCACTCCCCCTCCAGTCCCTTTGATGAGCCGCCACTCCTTCCAGACCCTTTGAATCCCTTTGAATATATTAGTTTGGATTTTGAAATGCGCATTTCCAATGATTTAAGTAGTATCATCAGTTTTTGCAAGATGTTTTTGTATTTCCCACTAAAAAGGCTGCGAATTCGGGTGGTCCGCCTACGACGGCCTCTGTTACCGGGTCGAGTCCGGGCCCATGACAGCCGAAGACGCCGCCAAAGCCTGTAAGGCGAAGGGCGCCAAGCTGGTGGCGGTGAACAGTCAGGGCGAGAATAGCTTCATCACCAACATGCTCTACACCAAATTTCAAGGTGAGTTCCAAAGCCTTTGTTGTGCCGCTAATCAAATGTGCCAAAATCCAGTTTGCGCCCAGACCCTTTGATGTGCCACCAATGAATTCAATATAATACGATTTAGCTCCCTTTGATGCGCCCCCAATGACTCCAATAAAACCCAATTTCGACCCCTTTGATGCGCCGCCAACGAATCAATAAAACCCAGACCCCTTTCATGTGCCGCCAGTGAACACAATGAAACCCAATTCAGATCCCTTTATTGTGCTGCAATGAATCCAATAAAACCCCATTTCGACCCTTTTGATGAGCTGCCAATGAATCAATAAATCAATAAAACTCAATTTCGACTCCCTTGATATGCTCCCAATGAACCAATAAAACCCAGACCTCTTTGATGTTCCGCCAATGAATCTAAAAAATCCGATTTTGACCCCTTTGATGCGCCGCCAATGAATGCAATAAAACCAGACCCCTTTGATGCACCGCCCATGAATAAATAAAAACCAGACCCCTTTGATGCGCCGCCAATGAATGCAATAAAACCCAGACCCCTTTGATGCGCCGCCAATGAATGCAGTAAAACCCAGACCCCTTTGATGCGCCGCCAATGAATGCAATAAAACCCAGACCCCTTTGATGCGCCGCCAATGAATGCAGTAAAACCCAGACCCCTTTGATGCGCCGCCAATGAATGCAGTAAAACCCAGACCCCTTTGATGCGCCGCCAATAAATGCAATAAACCCAGACCCCTTTGATGCGCCGCCAATAAATGCAATAAACCCAGACCCCTTTGATGCGCCGCCAAAACTTACCGACATGTAACTGAGGCACCCCACAACTCGCTCAGACATTGCCGCCGCGTGGACTGGCGGTCAATACGCCCGCTTCCGCGACCAGCTCGAGTACGACGCCTGGACATTCAAGGACACAATCCACCTGGTCAAGTCCGACAGCAAGCTCTGGTTCCCCGGCTTCACCGAAAGCGACGCCCGGCCCATTGGCAACAAGGAGAAGCAGTCCTGCATCGCGATTTCGAAAATTTTCTACAAGTCAAGCGAACGACGGGACGTTGACACCAACTACTTCTGGTGGGACAATATCAGCTGCAAGACTGAGCTGCCCTACATCTGCCAGAAGCTGGGCACCCTGACCTCCGACTGCTACTCTCAGTCTGGCGGCAACTACAGAGGAGAGGCGGCCAGGTGCGGCGGATGATACCAGCTGGGGGAGGGGGCGGAGGGGAGCGGATGATAAGTGAGCACGAGGGCGGATGATTTTAATCAGGGGGGCAGATTGGGAGCGGATGATTCTAATCAAGGGGCGGATGGGAGGAGCGGATGATTCTAATAAGGGGCGGATGGGAGGAGCGGATGATTCTGATAAGGGGGCGGATGGGAGGAGCGGATGATTCTAATAAGGGGGCGGATGGGAGGAGCGGATGATTCTAATAAGGGGGCGGATGGGAGGAGCGGATGATTCTAATAAGGGGGCGGATGGAAAAGGGATGATTCTAATTATTAAGGGTTGGATGAGGAGCGGATGATTCTAATCACAGGGCGGATGAGGGGAGCGGATGATTCTAATCAGGGGGTGGATGCAGGGGAGCGGATGATTCTGATCACAGGGCGGATGAGGGGAGCGGATGATTCTAATCAGGGGGTGGATGAGGAGCGGATGATTCTAATCACAGGGCGGATGAGGGGAGCGGATGATTCTAATCAGGGGGCGGATGGGAGGAGCGGATGATTCTAATCAGGGGGCGGATGGGAGGAGCGGATGCTTCTAATCAGGGGCGGAAGGAGAGCGGATACTGCAAGCAACCCACATCGTCATCCCGCAGGACAGACAAGGGCACCCCGTGCCAGCCGTGGTCGGAGAACCGCCTGGTGAACTCCATGACCCATCCGGGCCAGGGCCTGGGCGAGCACAACCTGTGCCGGAACCCAGACGGCGACACCAAGCCCTGGTGCTGGGTTGACAACGAGCGAAACGTGTTCGGCTACTGCAGCCTGCGGCTTTGCGGCGAAGGCGAGGGCGGCGACGGCCTGCCGACCGATCTGAAGCCATCGTACAATCATTCGAGATGCGACAGCCCCGACCAGTACTTCTGCCCCAGCATGATCAACTACAGGCCCACGTGGGTGCAGCCGCGGACCAGCCTCTGCCTATCTCTCCTCCTTCTTCCTATCATTCTCAACCATCCCTTCTCCCATTTCTAATCCCTCACCATCTCACGCTTTTCCCCACCATCTAACTCTCTCCCCACCATCTCACTCTCTTCCCCACTCTCCCACTTCTATCTCCTTTATCTCACTCTCTTCCCCTCCATCTCACTCTCTTCCCCTCCATCTCACTCTCTTTCCTCCATCTCACTCTCTTCCCCTCCCTCAATCTCTTCCCCTCCATCTCACTCTCTTCCCCTCCCTCAATATCTTCCCCTCCATCTCACTCTCTTCCCCTCCCTCAATCTCTTCCCCTCCATCTCACTCTCTTTCCTCCATCTCACTTTCTTTCCTCCATCTCACTCTCTTCCCCTCCATCTCACTCTCTTCCCCTCCATCTCACTCTCTTCCCCTCCATCTCACTCTCTTCCCCTCCATCTCACTCTCTTCCCCTTCATCTCACTCTCTTCCCCTCCCTCAATCTCTTCCCCTCCATCTCACTCTCTTCCCTTCCATCTCACTCTCTTCCCCTTCATCTCACTCTCTTCCCCTTCATCTCACTCTCTTCCCCTTCATCTCACTCTCTTCCCCTCCATCTCACTCGCTTCCCCACCATCTCACTCTCTCCCCAGCATCCTACTCTCTCCCACTGCATCTATCTCTCTCCCACCCCGCCTTCTCCACCTCTAATCAGGTGCGTGGACAGACGGCAGGTTTGCGACAGCCACAAAGACTGCGTGGGCGGCGAGGACGAGGAGAGAGAATTGTGCAAAGGTTGCTCACCGACCTGTGCTCAAATACGAGCTATGCTCACTTTATTACATAGCGCTTCATCTAGTAATCGAATACTCAAAAATCAATATATTTCATTTCAGCCCGATGTAACAGTGAACAGTTCTACTGCAGAAAATCTCACAGGTAATTGCTTGGCTGTGCAGACACAGATTTGCGAAATATTCTCTACTGGTTACTAGCAGTAGTAAGCTATGAGGATATAATACAATAGCTTCAATCCATCATAAATCACAACAGGTGCATTGCAATATCGAAAGTGTGCGACAAGCAGTACGATTGCGACATGGGCGACGATGAGACCCCGGAGGCCTGCAGGCTGCACAAGCCCGAGGGTGAGTCCCTTGGGAATCGAGCTCGGGACCTTCGTTTGAATCGATTGATAGACTGGCAGATTTACGCATAAACATGTACTTAGTGGGTGTGTGCATCTACATTTTGACTCTGAGCAATGTACATTCACGCGTGTACACTCTGGGCAATGTACATTCACGCGTGTACACTCTGAGCAATGTACATTCACGCGTTTACACTCTGGGCAATGTACATTCACGCGTGTACACTCTGGGCAATGTACATTCACGCGTGTACACTCTGGGCAATGTACATTCACGCGTTTACACTCTGGGCAATGTACATTCACGCGTGTACACTCTGGGCAATGTACATTCACGCGTGTACACTCTGGGCAATGTACATTCACGCGTGTACACTCTGGGAAATGTACATTCACGCGTGTACACTCTGGGCAATGTACAATGGTTTTGCACTTTTTGGGCTAGTATGCCCGTCATGCACAAAGCATGCAGCTCGAGCAGCCGATTAGTCAAGGATGCGGTGCCACCCGCTCCCACAGAGGAATCCGACGCCGAAGTGCAAAAGGACTACACAAAGACTGAGAAAGTGGACGAGAGCAGCATTCCGAGCGGCACTCAATCCGTGTCTTATTATAGCTTGTCGCTCACTCAGGTAACACGTCCCCATCGAGATTCCACACTGCACCCACAAATGACCCCACTGTACCCCACCGCACCCCAATGATCCCATCGCACACCAATGAACATATCATACGCCAATGACCCCACTGTACCCTAATGACCCCACTGTACCCTAAGACACCACTGTACCCTAATGACCCCACTGTACCCTAATGACCCCACTGTACCCTAAGACCACACTGTACCCTAATGACCCCACTGTACCCTAATGACCCCACTGTACCCTAATGACCCCACTGTACCCTAATGACCCCACTGTACCCTAATGACCCCACTGTACCCTAATGACCCCACTGTACCTCATGACCCCACTGTACCTCATGACCCCACTGTACCTCATGACCCCACTGTACCTCATGACCCCACTGTACCTCATGACCCCACTGTACCTCATGACCCCACTGTACCAAATGACCCCACTGTACCCAATGACCCCACTGTACCCAATGACCCCACTGTACCCAATGACCCCACTGTACCCAATGACCCCACTGTACCCAATGACCCCATCGCACCCCGCAGTGCAAGACCCGATGCGACACCATGGACAGATTCGTGTGCGCCGCGTTCATCTACAATCACAATGCCACATTTGGAATTCGGTGCACCCTGCTGGCGCAGAAGATCGCCGACGTCAGGCCAAACGATGCAGTCGGGGAGTCCGTCTATTATGAGAAGAAGCAGTGTGAGGAAGCATAGAGGGTGGAATGAGGATCTGACTTTAGATGTACCTGTAATGTTTAAGAACAACTTGAGAAGTCCTTGGTAAAGTTAAGAAGCTAGAGCCAGAAAAAAAGCAGTTTCTTATTAATCAACCAAGCCATCAATCAATCCATCAATCAACCAAACCATCATCAATCATGCAATCAATCAATCAATCAATCAATCAATCATTCAGTCAATCAATCAATCAATCAATCAATCAATCAGTCAATCAATCAGTCAATCAATCAGTCAATCAATCAGTCAATCAATCAATCAATCAATCAATCAATCAATCAGTCAATCAATCAATCAATCATTCAGTCAATCAATCAATCAATCAATCAATCAATCAAGCAAGCAATCAATCAATCAGTCAATCAATCAATCAATCATTCAGTCAATCAAGCAATCAATCAATCAATCAATCTATCTATCTATCTATCTATCTATCTATCTATCTATCTATCTATCAATCTATCAATCTATCAATCAATCAATCAATCAATCAATCAATCAATCAATCAATCAATCAATCAATCAATCAATCAATCAATCAATCAAGCAAGCAATCAATCAATCAATCAATCAATCAATCAATCAAGCAAGCAAGCAATCAATCAATCTATCTATCAATCAATCAAGCAATCAATCAATCAATCAAGCAATCAATCAATCAATCAATCAATCAATCAATCAATCAATCAAGCAAGCAATCAATCAATCAGTCAATCAATCAATCAATCATTCAGTCAATCAAGCAATCAATCAATCTATCTTTCTATCTATCTATCTATCTATCTATCTATCTATCTATCTATCTATCTATCTATCTATCTATCTATCTATCAATCTATCAATCAATCAATGAATGAATCAATCAATCAATCAATCAGTCAATCAATCAATCAATCAATCAGTCAATCAATCAATCAATCAATCAATCATTCAGTCAACCAAGCAATCAATCAATCAATCAATCAATCAATCAGTCAATCAATCAATCAATCAATCAATCATTCAGTCAACCAAGCAATCAATCAATCAATCAATCAATCAGTCAATCAATCAATCAATCAATCAATCAATCATTCAGTCAATCAAGCAATCAATCAATCAATCTATCAATCAATCAATCTATCTATCAATCAATCAATCAATCAATCAATCAATCAATCAATCAATCAATTAATCAATCAATCAATCAATACCTCCCAACGCGGCCGCCGCCAGCCTGCAACCCGGACCAGAAGTTCCAGTGCAAGAACACCCGCTGCGTGGACAAAGCCGCCCTGTGCAATGGCTACGACGACTGTGGCGACTTCTCAGATGAAGTCGGGCCGTCCAGCTGCCCAGGTGAGAAAGAAGGAAGAACCAATAAGAGTTGGTCAGTTTTTATTAGGCAATAAAAAGTCATGCTGGTGAGAAGGGAAGAACGCTAATGTACTTTTCAAGTGTATACATTGAATGACAAAAAAAGGATTTGGATCATACTTTAGTTACTAAGACTTTAAAAGTACGGTAAATGTACTTTAAAAATTGTCTTAAAAATACACTTAATGTACACTAAATTAAGCTACTTTCTCGCACCTGGCCAGATCCGAAGCCAACTTTCAGCGTTCGGCTATCCGGAGGCCGCGGCAACTACGAGGGCCGAGTCGAGGTGAAACTGTTCAACGAATGGGGCCTCATGTGCGACGACGGCCTCAATGAAAACCTGGGCAAAGTGGTCTGCAATCAGCTGGGCTTCCCGTGAGTTTCGGGTTTTATTGAATGAAATTTACAGTTTGCAGAAATGAAAACTCTATATTTTCTACTTGTGAGTGGGGTAGTTAGCGTGCGGCTCTTGAAGGCTTGGGAAACTGCGATTCTTAGAAAATCTAAGTTCTTTAAATTCACTTAAAATAGATGCCTTCAAAAATTTTCTAAGAAACAAAGTTCCACCCTAATTCTACACTGATTATTTACGTAACACGCCAACAATGTCGCCGCAGCATGGGCTATGAGAAGCTGTCAAAGAACGCCAAGAAGGAATACGGCCGAGGCGATGGGAAATTTCTGATGGGCGCCGTGGCCTGCCGGGGCACCGAGGCGAGCCTCTACGACTGCCCGCACAGCGGATGGAAGAACATTGTGAATTGCACCATCAACAATGTGGCTGGCATCGTTTGCTTGTGGGACAGAGGTGAGCGATGCAGCTGATGCGGAGGCTGGAAATGCCACCCCCCTCCAGTCCGATTTATTTTACACCGGTTTGACCCCGTACAGTTGCTTCTAATGGCGATTCTGGAAAGTCCTTGGAGGCGATACCGGGGAAACTTTACAGACGATTCTTAGACAAAATGAGGGCTATTCTTAGAAAGATAAGACGATTTTTAAATGTGCGATTCATGGAAATATGGTTTGATTCTTAGAAATGGTGTGGTTCTTAGAAAGATGTTGCGATACTTAAAAAGATACTGTGATTCTTAGAAAACTGACGCAATTCTTAGAAAAAAATGGTGCGATTCTTGGAGAGATGGTGCGATTCTTGAAAAGATGATGCAATTCTTATAAAGATATTGTAATTCTTAGAAAAAATGGTTCCATTCTCGAAGAGATGGTGCGATTCTTGGAGAGATGATGCGATTCTTAGAAAAATATTGAAATTTTAGAAAAAAGTGGTTCGATTCTTGGAAAGATGATCCAATTATTGGAGAGATGGTGTGATTCTTGGAAAGATGGTGTGATTCTTGGAAAGATGATGCGATTCTTGGAAAGATGGTGAGATTCTTGGAGAGATGGTGCAATTCTTGGAAAGATGATGCGATTCTTGGAAAGATGGTGAGATTCTTGGAAAGATGGTGCGATTCTTGAAAAGATGGTGCGATTCTTAGAAAGATATTGTAATTCTTAGAAAACTGACACAATTCTTAGAAAATATGGTGCGATTCTTGAAAAGATGGTGCGACTCTTGAAGAGATAATGCGATTCTTAGAAAGATATTGTAATTCTTAGAAAACTGACACAATTCTTAGAAAATATGGTGCGATTCTTGAAAAGATGGTGCGACTCTTGGAGAGATAATGCGATTCTTAGAAAAAAGGTGTGGTTCATAGAAAGATGTTGCGATACTTAGAAAGATACCGTGCTTCTTAGAAAACTGACGCAATTCTTAGAAAAAATGGTGCGATTCTTGGAAAGATGGTGCGATTCTTGATTTCTAGAAAGATGTTAGCCCTTAATGATTCTTAGAAAGATAATGCGATTGTTAGAAAAAAAAGTGTATCGCTTGAAATAGTTTTAGAAAGAGGGTGGGATTATTAGAAAAATGGTGCAATTCTTGGGAGTCTGACGACAATTTGAAAGGATTAAATTCGGCAGCAGGCGCCCTCTGCCCGCAGCCTGCACCGACAAGGAGTTCCGCTGCTCGGGCCGCTGCATCCCGCTCAGCCAGGTCTGCGACGGCACCCAGCAGTGCACCGACGGAGCCGATGAAGAGTCCTGCGGTACACCGAGTAAGTCAGATAAGTTTTCTTTTGTGACCCGGAATAACTTCTAGAGTAAATTTATTGTAAAAATCATTGTGACTTTTTAACCTCAGTGAGCCTTAGAATAATTTTAAGAACCTAATTTCAGTGCATACTTTTCGATGCCCTTAAACAAGACCTTAAATAAACTATCAACCCAGCCTCAATCAATCAATCAATCAAGCAATCCATCAATCAACCAATCAATAAGTCAATCAATCAATCAATCAATCAATCAATCAATCCATCAATCAACCAATCAATAAGTCAATCAATCAATCAATCAATCAATCAATCAATCAATCAATCAATCAATCAATCAATCAATCAATCAATCAATCAATCAATCAATCAATCAATCAATCAAGCAATCAATCAATCAATCAATCAATGAACCAATCACTCAATCAATCATTTAGTCAATCAATCAATCATTCAGTCAATAAATCAATCATTCAGTCAATCAGTCAATCAGTCAATCAACCAATCAATCAATCAATCAATCAATCAATCAATCAATGAAGCAATCAATCAATCAATCAATCAATGAACCAATCACTCAATCAATCATTTAGTCAATCAATCAATCATTCAGTCAATAAATCAATCATTCAGTCAATCAGTCAATCAGTCAATCAACCAATCAATCAATCAATCAATCAATCAATCAATCAATCAATCAATCAATCAATCAATCAATCAATCAATCAATAAGTCAATGAATCAATGAATCAATCAATAAGTCAATCAATCAATCATTCAGTCAATCAGTCAATCAGTCAATCAATCAATCAATTAATCAATAAGTCAATCAATCAATCAATCAATCAGTCAATGAATGAATGAATGAATGAATGAATGAATGAATCAATCAATGAAGCAATCAATCAATCAATCATTTAGTCAATCAATCAATCATTCAGTCAATCAGTCAATCAGTCAATCAGTCAATAAATAAATCAATCAAGCAATAAGTCAATCAACCAACCAATCAATCGATCAATCAATCAATCCTAAACCCATCCAGCTCTCGCCCTGCGCAACGGCGACGGCCCATCCTCCGGCTTCCTTGAGATCACCCGCAACGGCATCGCGGGCGCAGTCTGCGACGACATGTTCGGGGACAACGAGGCCAAGGTGGTCTGCGCCCAGCTGGGCATCCCCGGCAGGTTCAGGCTGGAGCCGGAAGGCACCTTCAAGACCCCCGGCGGCACGGTGATGTGGCTGCAGGACGTCAAATGCTCAGGCAGCGAGAGCTCGCTGTTCAGCTGCGCCATCCGCAACTGGGGCAGATCGCTCTGCGAGATCAGAGAGGCGGTCAACCTGCGCTGCGGCCTGCCCGAGCCGACTCGAACCACCACGCAGCCGCCCACCACCACAACACCTGCGCGTGAGCCAGCAAAATAAGGCCTAATTTTAGCCATAGACAAACTGTTTTGATGAGAGGAAAAAAGAGAGCGGAAAAGAGAGAATAGATCTCGAGAAAAGAGACAATAGATAGAGAATAGATGAAAGAGAGAAAAGATGAGAGAGGAAAAGAGAGGGAACAGAGCAGAGCGAAGAGGAAAGAGGAGATGAGAAATGAGAGAAAAGGCTCGAGAAAAAGATGAGCGAGAAGACAGGAGGAGGAGAGAGGAAAAGAGAAAATCGATAAAATGAGAGAAGAAATGAGAGAGAAGATAAGTGGAGAGAATGGACACTGGAAGTGCTTGTTGCTTTCAGTAACAAGGACTCTTCTCCCATGGACAGCTGGAACAGAAGAACGGTGGTACACGCCCAAATCGTGAAAATTTTGCTGGAGACAAGCATTCACTGCGAATGCATTGGTTAAATAGGGGAAATTCCTAATGCAAAGCTTATACTGGTGAATAATTGTGAAGTTTATCGAGAAATTGAAAAAAGCGATACTTGAAATCGCGAACGCTTAATAGTTCTCGCGCTGAATATGCTTAAACACGGTAGTTCCACGGAAAAGCCATGGAATTTCCTCTGTTGCTCTAACCCAATCATTTCCCACAGGCGTGACCAGTTCGGCCAAAACCTGCGGCCAGCGCATTGGCCGATTCCCGGCCGGCCGAATCATCAACGGCTATCCGGCCATTCGCGGACAGTTCCCATGGCAGGTGGGCATCCGGCTGAAGGTGTCCGAGACTGACACCAGGCAGCACTGCGGCGGCACCATCATCAACGACCGCTGGATTGTCACCGCCGCTCACTGCTTCGAGTGAGGCACCAATTGGATGCCTCATATTCCTTTATTGACCGGTGCCGTGCCCGAGGATTGGGGAATCCAAAGGATTATGAGTGGAATATCCGAGGATCAGGGGCTGGGAATTGAAGGGATCAGGGGCTAGGGAATTGAAGGGATCAGGGGCTGGGGAATTGAAGGATCAGGGGCTGGGGAATTGAAGGATCAGGGGCTGGGGAATTGAAGGATCAGGGGACCAGCCAATCCAACCACCAACCCCTCAGCTACCCGAAGTCCTACTACGCCATCCGGGTCGGCGATCTGGACAACATGGTCACAGAGGAGTTCGAGCGCCAGTTCGACATCGACCTGGTGTTCATCCACCCGCAGTACAGCGGCCAGCCCTCGTACGACTACGACATCACCCTGATCCGCATCCAGCCGGACTCCAAAGGCTACATCGAGTTCAACGCTGCCGTACAGCCCGCCTGCCTGCCTGAGAAGACGCTGCAGACAACGAGGAAGACCGTCTGCCACATCAGCGGCTGGGGCTCCGTCGGAGGTTGGCGAATGGGGGGAGGCTAGGGATGTACATTGATCGAATTAGGGACTTAATGTACTTTATTGGACAGGCTAGAGAATGTACACTATAGAACAGGCTAGAGAATGTACACTATAGAACAGGCTAGAGAATGTACACTATAGTACAGGCTAGAGAATGTACACTATAGTACAGGCTAGAGAATGTACACTATGAACTCACCCGCACCACACCCAACCAGACATGCAGCTGCCCAGGAACCTGATGGCGGCCAACGTGCCGCTGATCGCAAACGCCCGCTGCAACCAGCTGTACCCGGGCCGCATCACGGACCGGATGCAGTGCGCAGGCTTTGAGGCCGGCGGCATCGACTCGTGCCAGGGCGACTCCGGCGGCCCGCTGGTCTGCCCGATTGACGGTGAGTTGTCTGTTCTTTAATTGATTACACCTGCCCTAATGGGCAGATGTGCAACCGACAGCTCAGCCGCTGCTATTGCGCGGCGCATCTGAAGGTCTTAGTAACAGAAGAACTCAGCCTTCCCCCGCCACTCCGGACATCTCCCCGCAGGAGTGTACACCCTGCTGGGCGCCACTTCCTGGGGCGAGGGCTGCGCCATGCCCGGCTCGCCTGGCGTGTACGCCAACATCCGCAACCTGCGCGACTGGATCGACGAGACTATGCGAAACAATCCGTGATGACGGGGGGTTGTCACTGCTCACATGGCATCCACAATAATTTAATTAACCTCGATAGACTACTTAGACAGTGAATATGCGCGTTCTGCAATGTGGTACTTCGAAATTTTATTTTAGTTCGGCTTTCTTTGCCTGACCAATAAGAGAACAGCAGGCCGAGTAATCTCCTGAACAATGAGAGAACAGCAGGCCTAGAAATATCTCCTGACCAATGAGAGAACAGCAGGCCTAGAAATATCTCCTGACCAACGAGAGAACAGCAGGCCGAGTAATCCGAGTAATCTCCTGACAAATGAGAGAACAGAAGGCCCCAGAAATATCTCCTGACCATTGAGAGAACAGAAGGCCCCAGTAATATCTCCTGACCTATGAGAGAACAGAAGGCCCCAGTAATATCTCCTGACCAATGAGAGAACAGAAGGCCCCAGTAATATCTCCTGACCAATGAGAGAACAGCAGGCCTAGAAATATCTCCTGACCAATGAGAGAACAGAAGGCCCCAGTAATATCTCCTGACCAATGAGAGAACAGCAGGCCTAGAAATATCTCCTGACCAATGAGAGAACAGCAGGCCTAGAAATATCTCCTGACCAATGAGAGAACAGCAGGCCTAGAAATATCTCCTGACCAATGAGAGAACAGCAGGCCTAGAAATATCTCCTGACCAATGAGAGAACAGCAGGCCTAGAAATATCTCCTGACCAATGAGAGAACAGAAGGCCCGAGTAATATCTCCTGACCAATGAGAGAAGAGCAGGCCTTCCGACAGAGTAGAGTGCTGTACGAGCGTACCGCAGTGTTATATCCATTATATTCATTACTTACGCACATGAAACATTTGCGCTGACACTGGTGAAAAAGTATTACCAACTAATTATCAAGTACTTTCTTATTAATGAGATATGATAATTCTCCTATAAACTTAACTCTCCTACTTAATTCTGCTATAGTGCTTGGATCAAAGAAGCGGTGGTTCTTTTATTCAATTGCTGAAGTTTGATAAACTGCTTTAATACGAAAATAAACAAAATTCATTATTACGTAGTTCACTGCGATTCATAAGACTACCGGATATCGCTTCCAGATTTTTGAAGCTTAGTTGCATTGCGATTAAATTTAAGCTTTTCAATAGATTTGGGAGTAATATTAGACTGCAATGCTAATCTTATAATTCTGATGGAGATCGCATACGTATCTCAGGGAGATCTCATATAATTCTGATAGAAATCTGATGGGAATCTGATGGAAATCTCATAAAAATCTGATGAAAATCTCTTGGGAAATATGATGGAAATCTCATGGGATATCTGATAGAAATGTGATGAGAAATCTGATAGAAATGTGATGAGAAATCTGATAGAAATGTGATGAGAAATCTGATAGAAATGTGATGAGAAATCTGATGAAAATCTCATGCGAAATTTGATGTAAATCTCATGGGAATCTGATGGAAATTTCTTGGGATATCTGATGGAAATCTCTTGAAAATCGGATTGGAAATCTGATGGATATTTCTTGGAAATCTGATGGGATATTTGATGGAAATATCTTGGGAAATCTTGGGGAAATCTCATGGGATATTTGATGGAAATATCTTGGGAAATCTTGGGGAAATCTCATGGGAAATCTTGGGGAAATCTCATGGGAAATCTCATGAGTATCCTGTGAGCAGTTTGACCCAACGTAGACATGAAAAAAGTGAAAACAGGCAGTGAAAGCAGACAGCCAATTGAAATTCATTAAAAACCGACCCAAGCCGCCAACACAGGTCAGTTGGTCATTCAAACTCGCATTACGCAGTTCGCACGAAACAAAAACACCTGGAGCAGTTTTTATTAACCGTAAACTTGATCAATTTTCGCGCACTAAATTAAAGAAGTTAATTACAGGCGGTTGATAATAAAAATGAACAATTTAGCCTAACAGAGCTCGCAGCAAACAATCGGGATATTTTGGAGCGGGAAAAAGTCAATTATAAAAATACTCGACACTGAGTTATAGAATGAAATATTCGGCCAACGGTTACTGTGGAAGATTATCAGACACGAGCTCACGGTTTCATTAGTCAAGGGAGAGAGGCAAAAGTACAGGAATCAGTCAAAAGTCGGAAGCGAAGCTAATTTATGAAAATATGGGATTTTCGTGATAAAATGAACGGAATGAGTGGCTGTGCTGGAGAGGCTGGCATAGAAATTGAAAATATTCGAACTGCTCAAAGTAGTTTGAAAGATTTTTAATGAAAAATTGTTGTTGCGCTGAGCAAAAGGCCTCGTAGCTTATGGGCACCAGCTTATGGGCACCAGCTTATGGGCACCAGCTTTTGGGCACCGCCTGGACAGTGCGGGTGGGTGCAGACCGGACTGGCGAACAGGGAGACACAGACAGGTAAGCACAGACAGGTAAGCACAGACGGGTAAAGACAGACGGGTAACCACAGACAGGTAAACACACACAGACGGGTAAACACAGACAGGTAAACACAGACAGGTAAACACAGACAGGTAAACACACACAGACGGGTAAACACAGACAGGTAAACACACACAGACGGGTAAACACAGACAGGTAAACACAGACAGGTAAACACAGACAGGTAAGCACAGACAGGTAAGCACAGACAGGTAAACACAGACAGGTAAACACAGACAGGTAAACACAGACAGGTAAGCACAGACAGGTAAACACAGACAGGTAAACAAAGACAGGTAAGCACAGACAGGTAAGCACAGACAGGTAAACACAGACAGGTAAACACAGACAGGTAAACACAGACAGGTAAGCACAGACAGGTAAGCACAGACAGGTAAACACAGACAGGTAAACACAGACAGGTAAACACAGACAGGTAAGCACAGACAGGTAAGCACAGACAGGTAAACACAGACAGGTAAACACAGACAGGTAAACACAGACAGGTAAGCACAGACAGGTAAACACAGACAGGTAAGCACAGACAGGTAAGCACAGACAGGTAAGCACAGACAGGTAAACACAGAAAAGACAAGCACAAACACACAAAGAAATGAAAAAATACACGGCAGATTTATATACTAGCGGGAACAGCCAAGTAGATGTGAGAAAATGTGACGTAAGAAAATAATGCAGGGAAAAAAGTTTGGTGGAGCACAGAAAATAAATAAGCAATCAAATTGATGTAGCCGGAAAGTGCACAGCGGCAGACGGTGTGAGGTGGGGGGGGCTGCTGGACGGCATTCGCAGAGGGAAAAATTAAATCAAGTCCAGAATCCTGACAGGTCAAATAGGATTTAAACAAAATGATGGAAAAATATTTCAATTGACAGCAGAAGAGCACCGAGTACATCGCTAAATTATAAGTATGCACACACATATAGAAAGATCATTAGCTCATATCGTACTACTTGAATACAAAATTACAGTAGCATGTAGCGCACATTCGAACACAAATGGCATTGATAAATGAATGCAACAGAACGTGCTTGATAGAAGATAGCAAAGCAATTCCAGTGCCAAGGTTGATATAAGAAATGGAGACCAACTGGTAGAAATGCTTGCATTGTTTTCAAATATTAGTTAAAGGTGTTTATTAATACGCCACTGTAATTGTGAGAAGTAGCAACAGCAGCAGCAACAGTTATAAATAGCTATGAGCGCACCATTAGACTGTATAAATGTTTTACAAAATGAAGGGCTGCATTATTTATCATTGGAATATATGAACACATAATTAGTGTAGGCAATTCAATTTTGTGAGCTAAGAGTTTGGGTGATAAAGTTATGGGAGAATTGTCGATAGATTATGGGAGGATTAACGATAGACTATGGAAGGATTTTCTATAGATTATGGGAGGATTAACGACATGTTATGGGAGGATTATCGATAGATTGTGGGAGGATTATCGATAGTTGATGGGAGGATTATCTATAGATTATGGGAGGATTAACGATAGATTATGGGAGGATTAACGATAGACTATGGAAGGATTTTCTATAGATTATGGGAGGATTAACGATAGATTATGGGAGGATTAACGATAGACTATGGAAGGATTTTCTATAGATTATGGGAGGATTAACGACATGTTATGGGAGGATTATCGATAGATTGTGGGAGGATTATCGATAGTTGATGGGAGGATTATCTATAGATTATGGGAGGATTAACGATAGTTGATGGGAGGATTATCTATAGATTATGGGAGGATTAACGATAGATTATGGGAGGATTAACGACATGTTATGGGAGAATTATCGATAGGTTGTGGGAGGATTATCGATAGTTTATAGAAGGATTATCGATAGGTTGTGGGAGGATTATCGATAGTTTATAGAAGGATTATCGATAGGTTATGGGAGGATTAGCGATAGACTATGGAAGGATTTTCTATAGATTATGGGAGGATTAACGACATGTTATGGGAGGATTATCGATAGATTGTGGGAGGATTATCGATAGTTGATGGGAGGATTATCTATAGATTATGGGAGGATTAACGATAGTTGATGGGAGGATTATCTATAGATTATGGGAGGATTAACGATAGATTATGGGAGGATTAACGACATGTTATGGGAGAATTATCTATAGATTATGGGAGGATTAACGATAGTTGATGGGAGGATTATCTATAGATTATGGGAGGATTAACGATAGATTATGGGAGGATTAACGACATGTTATGGGAGAATTATCGATAGGTTGTGGGAGGATTATCGATAGTTTATAGAAGGATTATCGATAGATTGTGGGAAGATTAACGATAGGTTATGGGAGGATTATCGATAGATTGTGGGAGGATTAACGATAGACTATGGAAGGATTTTCTATAGATTATGGGAGGATTAACGACATGTTATGGGAGAATTATCGATAGGTTGTGGGAGGATTATCGATAGTTTATAGAAGGATTATCGATAGATTGTGGGAAGATTAACGATAGGTTATGGGAGGATTATCGATAGATTGTGGGAGGATTAACGATAGACTATGGAAGGATTTTCTATAGATTATGGGAGGATTAACGACATGTTATGGGAGAATTATCGATAGGTTGTGGGAGGATTATCGATAGTTTATAGAAGGATTATCGATAGGTTGTGGGAGGATTATCGATAGTTTATAGAAGGATTATCGATAGGTTATGGGAGGATTAGCGATAAATTATGGAAGGGTTATCGATAAGTTATGGGAGGATTATCGATAAGTTATGGGAGGATTATCGATAAGTTATGTGAGGATTATCGATCAATTATGGGAGGATATACTATACTACAAGGTATACTACAAGAGCAACCTGCCTACCAACTTTGAAACCCAAGAATTTCTCTCTTAGCTCATTTGGCTTGATTAATTATCAATCAAATAAATTGAAAAATAAAATTGAAACTACTCTGGTATTAAAAAAAGTTAGTAAAGATATTAACCGAGCTATAAAATAATATTAATAGTAAGGGACACGCGATCGAGGACAGCCAGCCAGGAAGCATCACTTGGCGGCAGTGGCAGCGGTGGCATGTCGTTGCGACCGAACTGTTGTCGAGCGAAGCTCCTGGCCGCGGCACACGGTGCACTTGAATAATCCCGACGTATCGTAGTTCCTCTCCTCGCTGCAGGTGCCCAGATGCAGCCAGCCGTTGCAGAAGTCGCACTGGGCCCACTGGATCACCGTATAGGGCGGTATGCTGGCCACTGGCTGGCCGGTCAAGCGGCTGACCATCAGGCAGGTGGGCGGGGCCAGGCAGCCGCACACGGAGCAGCAGGAGGAGAAACAGTCGGCGGCGGCGGCGGCGCTGCTATCGTCGGCCGGCAGAATTGCCGACAGTCTGGCCGACTTCTCAACGGGGCTGCCAGATTCGGAGCCGTCGTCTTGGCTGACTGACGATGACGAAGTGGCTGGCGACTCGGACGAGCCGGCCTCGGAGGCGTTCTTTGTCTGAGATTGGTTTCGCAGGTTTGGGAGCACAGATACGATATAATATAACTAGATGGGCAACTTGGCAAATTTGCGTGTAAGCTACTGCCAGTTCAGTAGTAAGTTCAAATAAAAGCATTTTAATGTATTTTACGACGAAACGTTTAATAGCCCCTCATTTGACTGCCGACCTTGACCTTTAACCTTAAAATACCCTGAGGGGAATCTTCCAGAAAGCTGTAAACTGGGAGGGAATCTTCCAGAAAGCTGTAAACTAAAGGGAATCTTCCAGAAAGCTCTACTCGTAAACTGGGGGGATCTTCCAGACAGCTGTGAACTGGGGAATCTTCCAGACAGCTGTGAACTGGGGGATCTTCCAGACAGCTGTTAACTGGGGGATCTTCCAGACAGCTGTGAACTGGGGGATCTTCCAGACAGCTGTTAACTGGGGGATCTTCCAGACAGCTGTGAACTGGGGAATCTTCCAGACAGCTGTAAACTGGGGGATCTTCCAGAAAGATGTAAACTGGGGGATCTTCCAGAAAGATGTAAACTGGGGGATCTTCCAGAAAGATGTAAACTGGGGGATCTTCCAGAAAGCTGTACTCTGGGGGAATCTTCCAGAAAGCCAAACTGAGGATTCTCCGAGCTTTCCCAAAATCCGAAGAAACCTACAAACCTTGCAAACCGCGCACTCACCCGCTTTCGCGAAGTCTTAACCTCCACGCGGACGCCGTTGTCAAACTCCAACAGCTGGCGTTTCAACTCGTCGATCAGCAGGTCGGCCTCGGTAGTAGGAGAGCCGCCCCCGTCTGCGTCGCCACCACCGCCGCCGAGGCCGCCGTCGCAGTGGGGAGCTCCGACAGTCCTAGGTATACAGACGGTGGCGGCGGTGGTGGTGGCTTCGGCAGCCGCCATCGCCAAGGCCAGCGGGTCAACCATGCTTGCCGTTGGCTGCCGCTGCTGCTCGGAGGCCGACGCGTAAGAACCCGATCCCGATGAGGACGAAGGAATCGACGGTTCTGGCGCGGCGGCGGCGACGGCAGATGCTGACGGCAACTCCGGCGAGGCGTCGGACGAAGCGGCACCCGGCTGTTCCTCCGGCACGGCGGCGGCGGCAGCGGCGGCGGTTAGCAACGACGTGTGCTCAGCCAGGGCGACCACCTCGTCCCATTCGTCTTCGAATACTTCGTTTGGCGGTTCAACTTTGAATCGAGGCATCCGCTTTGGCGCTGCGCCGCCGCCGCTAGAAGTTCGCGGCTGCTTAGGAGATTCCTGTGACGAAGCCGGTTGCTGCTGTTGCTGTTGCTTCTGCGATGGCGGCGGCGGAGTCGGGTACACCTGGGGCAGCTCGGGCAGAATCAGGGACACGAGATCGTCTAGGCCGGTGGTTCGCCAAACCTCCTTTAGATTGGCGGCCGCGACCGCTTTGGTGTAGGCGGAGCAGACGAACGGGCAGATGGTCAGGTTGCTGACTTTGTCGGCGGGCGCGCGACACATCTGCAGGTTCATCGACTTGGAGAAATGGTACTGCGGGGGGATGGCAGCAGGTGGATTTTGTTACTAGCCAGGCAAATTTAGTTTGATTTATAATAATAATTTAATAATTTCACCCGGACCCCGCGGAAAACTAAGTTGATACAGACAAGACAAAGACTCACAATTGAAGACATGAAGATATCCAGTTCAAACACTCACTGGCAGAATTGAATATATTAAACAAAGACAAAGACTCGCTTACACACCAGACACTGAGCACTAACAAAGACTCGCTAAAATCAGACACTGAGCACTAACAAAGACTCACCCTGAACTTATTCAGCGCCGAGAAGCTGGCGCAGATGCCCAGATCGCCTGCATGAGGCGGCAGGGGGAACAGGATGATGCCTTTATGCCTAGCCTCCTCCAGCACGCTGATGGTGACGTACAGCAGGTGGGCATCGTAGAACAGCAGCACGGGATTGTCCGGACTGCAGCCGGAGTGCTCAGTAAAGTGCCGCAATAGCCAGCTCATAAAGATCTCCGGGCTAAGGTAGCCGGTTTCGGAGTAAGTGAACTTGGTGCCCTTAGTCGCGCCCAGCACCATCTCTTTGTACACCTGGGTGCCGCGGTACAGCAGAAATGGTGGCACCGAGTTGCCAACGGCGTTGCCTGCGCCAACCAGGGTGACGTGTGGAAACTCGCTCTGGTAGGGCATCTGCAGCCGCTGGGTCTGGCAGTTCATCAGCCGGGGCGGGTGGGTGGCGCAGCTGATGGAGGCCTCGTCCATTAGCCAGAAACGGGACAGGCTGAAGCCGGAGCTGAGCTTGTGCTTCAGCAGGACCTTGGTCAGGGCGCTGCGGGCGGGTTGGAGAGCGGCTTTGCTGTAGAGATCTAAGAGAATCTCAGATTGAGAGAATCTCAGTAGAGATCTAGGAGAATCTCAGTAGAGATCTAGGAGAATCTCAGTAGAGCTCTAGGAGAATCTCAGTAGAGATCTAAGAGAATCCCAGTAGAGCTCTAGGAGAATCTCAGTAGAGCTCTAGGACAATCTCAGTAGAGCTCTAGGAGAATCTCAGTAGAGCTCTAGGACAATCTCAGTAAAGCTCTAGGAGAATCTCAGTAGAGATCTAGGACAATCTCAGAACTCTAGGACAATCTCAGTAGAGATCTAAGAGAATCTCAGTAGAGATCTAGGACAATCTCTGTAGAGATCTAGCAGAATCTCATTAGAGATATAGGAGAATTTCAATATAGATTGGAGAATCTCATTAGAGATCTAAGAGAATCTCAGTAAAGATTGAGAGAATCTCAGTAGAGATCGAGAGAATCTCAGTAAAGATTGAGAGAATCTCAGTAGAGATTGAGAGAATCTCAGTAGATATTGAGAGAATCTCATTAGAGATTGAGAGAATCTCAGTAGAGATTGTGAGAATCTCAGTAGACATTGAGAGAATCTCAGTAGAGATTGAGAGAATCTCAGACCTCAAATAATCTCAACAGGTGCTCAATAGACACTCACCGCAGGTAGGCAATCCTATTGGAGTCGGTGACCTCCTCCTCAATAACATAGCGCCTGTGATGACTGCTCATGGACACGCACTCTTTAATCTTCGGCCACCGGTGCGTGAACGAGTAGAGCCAGGAGGCGCTGGGCAGGTTGCACCGCTTGCTGCTCGGCGGCACCCCAACAGATGAGGGCGCCTTCCAGCCCGCAGAGGACTGCTCGGACATCCAAGTCTGCATCTCCATGGCCGAGGCCAGCGACACGAAGTCGTTGCTAGCCGAGTGCATCAGCAGCGGGTCGCCCTCCTTCGCTTGGTCGTCGATTACATCGTCATCAAGATTAGAGTCGCCGGACTCGCCGATGCTGAGACGAGCGGCGCGCGATGTGATGCGCAGCAGATGATTGGCCGTCTCGGTGATGTGCTTGCGCAGCACAGTGTACCCGATGCGGTGCAGGAACAGCACGTGATCCACGATTCGCTGCTCCTCGCCGGCTGTGAAGAAAGTCTGCGGCCCAGGTCGGGTGCAGTTGATGTTCACCCGGCCGTGCAGCCGGTCGCGAAGGGTGCTCTCGGGCACCTGGCAGCGCGGGAGCGGTGGGAGTGCGCGAGAGTGAGAGTGAGATTAGGGTGAGATTCTAATGAGATTCTGTAGTGACAAAACGACATCTCCATACCCCAACC